>JAWPHD010012167.1:0-77987 GCA_037043455.1 Cyrtodaria siliqua
TACACATACATTTCATATTATTTTATTTATTACATTACCTAGACATGGTGGATGTACAATACATTACAAAACATAGAACATGACATTAGAGCAAAACAATGAGGTCTTGGCTCAAGTTCAGTAACAACTTGGTTTGGTGACAACCCCTTTAGTAAAGCGTTTCTACTTGTTATATTCAGGGACGCATCCATATCCATGGATGGATTCCATTTTCTTGAGATTTGATGACAGTGGATATGAAGTGGCGAACATAGCTATAAAAGGTCCAGGGAGGGGGAGTCGATATGTAGGCATGCCGGGGGTATCTCATGGTATAGCAGGAGAAAACGAGGAGTAAGTAGAATATTTAAATTCGGTGAAGAGTGTTGTTGTATCATTACTGTAATATGCGTTAACTCTAGTGATTTAAACAAATATTTGAGACTTCAATATGAACAATGAAATAAACAGACAAAAGTGAAAAATAAAAGGATGCTATTTTATACGATTGTGTGTGTATGATTTAATGTCTCTCATTTAAAATGTGTTTGGAATCTCGCACCAATCGTGAACGCTCGGCCAATCCGTCATTCCTCGGATCCCGCTGCGAAGCAGTGTACGAGATGTTGCGAATGTTCTCGCACAACGTTTGATCCTTACTTCCGTTTCATGATTTGATAATATATATATCATATATATATATTTCATTCCAAATCGTTTCGATTTTTTCCGCTTCAAATATCATACCGTTTTGGACATATTTCACCCACTTTTCGAATTCGTTAGTATGGAATTGAAAAAAACATCGGAAGTAATAGTGTTAAACCTTTCTTGAGGTCGTATCAAGGTTGGCCGAATCGCGATATAGCCATAATATATTTGCTTCTGCGTATACGTTATCCTCGACTTTGGTAATACAGTTGAGAATCAGTATATCCGTTATACTTTATTTATCGAATTTTGAAGATCTTGCATGTTTTTCTTGATCCTGTAAGCCCGTATTCACAAACGTTATCTTTAATGTATACATATACTGAACAAGGAAAAAAGAAACGCATAATCACACATTTGCCAATAATACACACTAATTCCACGAAATATCAATACGTGTTTGTAAAATAATGTCTACAGCTGGTTAGGGAAAGAACAAAACTGTGCTGTAGTAGTAGCTGTTGTTGTTGTGTTGTTGTTGAATACATTTTCAGCACACATTTTAGGCTATACATAACGGCCGACTTTTTTCTCCATTTGTACAACGACATTGATAATATGTTGAAGTTTGCATTGAAAATTACTGTATTTAATGTAACAAGATTGCAAAACTGTATAACCGGCTCATCTGCTCTGAGTCAAACGCACATCCTATCAATAATGAAACACTGAAGCCGTAACACTGTGTGTGTTATGTGTTGTTTACGCCTCTTTCTGAAAGGAATTCTTTCGAAAGGAAATGCGTAATAATGCCTGTAATATACGATTAACGAGCAACATAGTATAAATTATCCGTTGGAAATTCCTTTTTTATCCTTTCAGTGTTTACACAGGAACAGAGATATTGCTAGAATCATCAAAAGGCAAACATACATGCACGTTATTGACCTTGGTATATTCAATCTTTTGTAAGGGCTCATTTTCTTATATTTATAGATATTTGTTTATGAGATGGCGCCATCAAGCAACAGAATTGAAAGTATACACATCATAACCAGCAGCACCGGACAGGATGTCGTGACTACGGAAAATGCCATCGCTGCTTCTGGTTTACAAAGAAGGAAGCAGCCGAACAGTTCTTCGAGAACAGCCACCATAACAGGTTCAGGGAGCCCTGCTTTCCTACCGCGGATGAGATACGAAGCGTTCTTTGTTCCTATGCAGAGTACACCACCAATGAGTATGCAGCATTATGGACTTTACCACCAATGGTCTGTTAAAACTACTATAGCTGAATATAAGGCTAGTGGCCGTGTGCCTAAAGCGAATGTATAGCTTTACTACCAAATTCAAGCTAGTGAAACATTATTGGACACCGAATGCAGTTTTATAGCGTACCATTTTTCTCTTCTTTTTTATTTACGTCTGATCGACAAAGCAACACCAGAAAAGCACACCCTTTAACTGAACATATCATAGTCTAAAGAGCGATTCGAACTCATGACTGTTGGATTGACAATCCATGTGTTTTAATAAAATAACCTTTATGATATGTTGCTCTTGACCTTTATTGTAAGTAGGACCTTGAATCTATAAAACTCTTCATGACAAGTGTCTCATTAATTGGTAAACAAAATAATCCGAAATAACATCATGTTTACAGGTAGATATATATACACACTATTTCATCAAAAGAGTGTATACTTCCTTGTTTTAAAAAAAACAACATTTCATTTTGTCATATTTACTTAATCAAGTGTGTGTGCTCTTGCATGAATTACCGTCTTGGTTTCTGTCTTGGTTGTAATGCAGCCGTTCTAAGAGATACACTATTTGGCATTGTATTGTCAAATACGAATTGTTAACATGGGCAAAAGTATGTGCAGATACAACTAATATTAGCTTCTTCGTGGGTTTTTTTGACATCGAACGCTTCGTTGTCACGTTACGAGTCCACGACTCAGAGTCCACACTCGTCCACACTCAGAGTCACACTCGTCCACACTCGTCCACACTCAGAGTCACACTCCGTCCACATCAGAAGTCACACTCGTCCACAAACTCAGAGTCCACACTCGGTCCACACTCAGAGTCCACACTCGCCACACTCAGAGTCCACACTCGTCCACACTCAGAGTCCACACTCGTCCACACTCAAGGGATTATAATATCCTAATGTAAGTGTATCTATATACTCGCGTGATTAAACCACACTATCTGTAAGATGATTTTCTTTCTACGGAAATGCGGATGGCCTATTTCTAGGAAACGAACATTTATAGAATTCCAGCTCAACAAGGTCACACGCATATGGATATAAAGTGCATTGCTCATTATTTAAGCTGAAATATTATGTACCGTAATGCTTTGGTTATGTCAATATATTTGTTGTTTTGGAGTGAATAACATAATTTTTTCATCTCAAAGTGAGAAAACCTTTAATATTTTCTCGAATACGAAGCATGAGTGAAAATATAAAAGTTTTCTCCACTTCGAGATGAAATAATATACAATTATGGACTTTTCAGCTGTTATACATGATGTGATATGCACCAAAAAAAATCATTATTGACCTCGGCGATACTTTTTCAGCTGTTATACATGATGTGATATGCACCAAAAAAATCATTATTGACCGAGGCGATAGCCGAGGTCATAATGATTTTTTGGTACATATCAACATCATGTATAACAGCTGAAAAGTCCATAAATGTTTTATTATATAACCCTCAATTACAATTATATAAAACAGGTCAATAATCAAAAAAACAGGTCAATATCAAAAAAACAGGTCAATATCGCTAGATATTTTTTCTAAAAAATTACTTTTTAGCCAATGAAAACGCGTCTATTTATAGGTTATATAATAAATGTATTATTTTACAATAATCACATTTCAATTATTCTAAAACCGTTTTTTTGTTGGAATATTGACAATTTCCCATTGCAGGACCCTACTATACATTTTGTTCATCTGAATTCCTGGACGCTCGTCACTACAAACAGAAAACATGACCCAAGTTTGAAGCGGAAGTGCGAAATGACATGCTACGAATTATACCCGGCTGCCTTCCATGGTCGTATCGTCTCTCTCAGGGAGAGTCGTCTTAAAACCAGGGCATGCTTATCAGCCCATTATAGTAAACTATACATCTGTCAGTTTGAAGCGCAAAAAGATGCTCAAGAAATATGGAGACTAGGTATGTAAAATGTAGCTGGAGTCTTGTAGAACAATATTGACTTGTGCTCTAATCACCACCTTTCACTAATCGTTTACTTCTGTGTAGTGTACAGTATATACAATTTATCCCTTTCACCATCTCCTTTTTCTCTTATTTATTATTCACTTCGTCTCTCTTCTTTTTGTTTGTCTTCAGAATCCATCTATCTCTCTCCTTTACACGGATCTCATACTAGCACTATTTTGGATACAAAAGATCCTCTCACTTGTATTATCATCTCTCCCTAGTTAATCGATCACACATTGTTTTGTCTAACAAGTTATCCACTGATTTGTCTCTCGGTCTTTTTCACTCATCTCTCCAAAAATGTCTTTTTCACTCATCTCTCAAAAATATCCCCCCCCCCCCCCCCCCCCTCCCCCCCCCCCCCCCCCCCCCCCCCCCCCCCCCCCCCCCCCCACCCCCACCCACCCACCCACCCACACCACCCACCATTACTCACTGGAGTATCATATTTTCCATTTCACCTATGTGATATTTCTTGTCCCAGTGTATCCATTTATTTGTATGTCATATCTCATGCACCTGTTATTGAACAGACTGGTCGTTGTCTCTAGAATATCGTTTAACTTGTCTTTCCATCTTGTTTTGAGGGCTGCGTGGCGCAGTCGGTAGCGCGCGGATTTGTAACCGGAGGCCCCGGGTTCAATCCTCCGTGGTGCCACTGAGTTCCGTCGGTGTGTTCTTGGGCAAAGACACGTTCCCTTAGCCTCGTTCGTACGGATGGAGACGTAAACACTGGGCGGTCCCGTGTATCGGTCTATCCTCCGAGCACGTTAAAGATCCATAGAATATATTCGATAATAAGAGTAGGGCAGGTTCCCGGATTCCTATGTATCCTTCCCCTCTCTCTGGGGGGCGGCTCTAAATAACCTATACTGTGTTGATGAGCCCGTTAAACAACATTCAATTCAATTTAATTCATCTTGTTTTGCCAGCAATATATCCTTTGCCCTCCAAACTTTCATTTCCCTCTATGCGTTAACCAGACTCCTGCAGCTCTGTCTAATACATAATGTGTATTTATTTAAGTTGATATTTTCTCTCATATCTCACCTTATAGCCTACTAACTTCCCAAATTGTGTCTCCCAACAGATACAGTCACGAGTCTGTCATCGCTCTTTTTATCGATCTCCGGCACTTTTGTCTCTATATATACGGGAATTCCGTTAGGGCCATCGCCTTTCATTGTGTTGATCTGAAACGCGATACTCGATAGTACGATGATGAAACGCGAAATCACGAAACTACGATAACGAAAACGCGAAAACATGATGATGATAACGGCGATACTACGATAACGAAAAAAAACGCGATAATACGAAGTACGATGATGATAATGCAGATATACTATCGTGTTTTCACCATCGTACTGTCGCGTTTTCACCATCGTAATATCGTGATATCGCGTTTTCGTTATCGTAGTATCGTGATTTCGCATTTCATTATCGTACTATCGCGTTATCATCATCGTACTATCGCGTTATCATCATCGTACTATCGCGTTATCACCATCGTACTATCGCGTTATCATCATCGTACTGTCGCGTTATCACCATACGTACTGTCGCGATATCATCATCGTACTATCGCGTTATCATCATCGTACTATCGCGTACTATCGCGTTATCATCATCGTACTATCGCGTTATCACCATCGTACTATCGCGTTATCATCATCGTACTGTCGCGTTATCATCATCGTACTGTTCGCGTTAGTCACCATCGTACTATCGCGTTATCATTATCGCACCATCGCCTTCCGGTGCGCATGTGCATGCTCAAAAATAGAAGATCATCAAGTACAGCAGTACAAATGGACGAGTTTATACAAACTCATTTTGTTTTTGATATATGAACCACTTAATGCCAGGTATCATACGACAACTGCATTGACTTTAATATCAAACAATTGCCGCAATGTTTTGGTGCCGCTAACCTCTCAAATTATATTCTACTTTCGCCTAGGAGTCCAATACTTCACGGCGAGAATAAACTCCATCTACTGTCATGTCTTTGTATGTATAGTAAGTCTCAGTTGCGCATTTGATGGTATAATACCATTTAAAATTTGACATTTTATAACTTTTAATTTTAGACAAAAATAATATCATATAAATTCTGTCTTTTATTTTAATGGATATAATTAGAATTACGCAACACCATGTGTAATGGGCATATCTTTATTTCATTTAAAAATATATACGTATATATCGTGGTATATCAAATATTGACTGTATACAAACTATATATGTTACATATAAAGAACTTATTACATTTGTCATTTCAGTTGTCGGTGACAATATTATCAAAGCATGTTTTTTGAAAAGGAAGACTCTAGCTAGCGTTAGCTAAAAACTCCTTAGAATATATAAATTATGTTAGACTCATTTAATTAGCATTGATATCCTTGGGAAATATCACTGTCACATGGAGGGGAAATTCTTATATGCGCATGCGCACCGGAAGGCGATAGTACGATGATGATAACGCGATAGTACGATGATGATAACGCGATAGTACGATGGTGATAACGCGATAGTACGATGATGATAACGCGATAGTACGATGATGATAACGCGATAGTACGATGGTGATAACGCGATAGTACGATGATGATAACGCGATAGTACGATGATGATAACGCGATAGTACGATAATGAAATTGCGAAATCACGATACTACGATAACGAAAACGCGATATCACGATATTACGATGGTGAAAACGCGACAGTACGATGGTGAAAACACGATAGTATATCGCATTATCATCATCGTACTATCGTATTATCGCGTTTTCGTTATCGTAGTATCGCGTTATCATCATCGTGTTATCGCGTTTTCGTTATCGTAGTTTCGTGATTTCGCGTTTTCATCATCGTACTATCGAGTATCGCGTTTCAGATCAAAAATGTTCATTGATATAATTGTTTGAAGATATTAGAAACGCTAGGTAAGGATGTGATTTTCAACAAAAAAAAAGTGTTATCTTATTATTTTCTAACCGAAACATCGGAATTACCTCCCATATATTAAAAACAACTTATTTTATTATATTTTTGCATTGACAAAGTCTGTCTTTGTTTAAAAACTGCTTAAATGTGTTCGCAAACGATTGTTATTCTCCGTCAAAAACATTCCGAATTTCTTAATTTTAAAAAAATCATTGAAATGAGAACAATTTCGACAACCTATAAAAGTCTGCTCCCATCATATTTGATTTATTCTCTATCACCGACTTTGTTTACAAATGACTTTGTAGCATTATTATTGGTCATATCTATGTCACTTTATCATTGACTCCAAAATACATGGCTTTGTATCTGGTCTATGGAAATGACATGCATTTTATGTACTAAATTTATTTTGTTCAGTATATTCTGTGATTTCTCAATACGTATTTATGGAATTGAATGTTTCTGTCTGTAATTAAGATCAATGCCAAACATTTCATTAAACTGCTGTTTCTTTTCTTCAGGAATGATCCAGGCCCTGAGGCAGAAATGGAGCCTTACTGGTTCTATCAACGCTTTTTCATTCACCATAGAAACTGCTTTCTGATACAATAATCATTGATCGTGGACGCTTGATTAAATGAAACACGTGCTCAATTGCAAGCTTGCTTCTTGCACGCACACAGCGTGTAGGATATCATACATTAGTTCAAAATCAATACCATACTAGTGTTTTAATACATTTTGTAAACAGACTGTTTCAAATAGTGAAAACACAGAACAGTAACACATGTATACTTAATATCTAGCCGGATTGCGTATCAAATCCAGGCTTATAGTTTGGCGATGTCCGTCTGTCCGTCCGTCTGACGTTTTGGTTAAAGTTTTTGTTTTTCTTCAGTTGTTTTACTTCAGTTCTCAAATTGTTTTTGTCGGAAAGCTTTGAAACATGGCACAAATGTTCACTATCATTACACAATGTTGTAGGACAAGAACCATAACTCTGTCTTATATTCGCAATTCGGCGTTCGCACCACTGTTGGTGCTTCGCTTGTTGTGCACTGGATTAAGCTAAGATTCCATATACGCGGTATGCGGCATGCGAATGCAAATGCGACAAAAATGGAAATCATGTAGACGCACGATCTTGATTCCATATGTCCGGCTGCGAATGCGATTTGTCATGCGGCTGCGTACACGGCAAATGTACGAATGCGTACAAATAAATATATGGAATCTGATCTTCAAGATCGTGCGTCTACATGATTTCCATTTTTTTCGCATGCCGCATTACGCGTATATGAAATCTTAGTTTAACTCTTGATAAAGAACGGATAGGTCGGCAAGATGATTTGTCAGTGTGACATATGTGTCGCATAATTAATGGTTTTAGAATGCATTACATTATATTAGCTAGATTTATTTTAACTGTATAGCCATATTTCCTTTTTATTTTATTTATACGCACATTTTATCTTTATTGTTATACAGAAATATAAGAAATGAAATTATATATAATCGTCTCACAAACTGTACGGTCATCAGCAATGTTTATTCTTTCTTAAAATAGTTATGTTATGAACATGCCGATATCCTAAGAGGCTCGGGAGAGGTCTTGCATAGGCATTGCCTGTTGTCCAATCCCATTCATTACTTAAATACAATATTGTTTAAATAAATATCCTAAGAGGCTGTGTATCATCGTATTAAAAGTGGGTTTTACTGCAACTAATACAATATTTTTTCGGAATATCACAATTAGTATGTATGCAGCAAATTTCAGCATTCAACTCGGAACAACATTTAGTATAATGTTTTAAGTCACATTTATTTTAAAGGCAGAATATGCTTAGTAACTGAAACAGTCGATGAGGTATTATTCTGAACAACTTAGAAAATTACGCTATCAACTCCATTGAATAAAATTAAACTGTACACACTATCCTACGCCGAATAAAAATGTGTGTAGTTAAGCTGTATCTCTCTCTATACGTTGCAGTGACGCTATGCAGATCCAAATGCACAGGTATTCTTTATGTAAACACAAGACTTAAAAAGTTAGCATACCTTTTTAACGAAGCGTACGTTTCTAATCAGTTGTTTCTATTAACAACTATAGGGTGATTTGATGCAAATTTGACGTTAATGTTATACCCTAATACTTGACACAAAGTCTATACAATCTCCGTTAAGGTTAACAATAAACATATTCTGACTTCAATACATCATGGATATAAATGTAGGTCTATGAATACATAGAGGCTTGACCCTCATTTCAGATAAATTAGTTTTGTATGAAATGCTCATTTAAGATGTATGTGAAATGAAAAGCTGTTTTTTTATACGCTATGTTATTAAGTATTTATTTAGTTACGTTTATAACATTTTATGAAAAAATAAAGGAATAAATGTAAAGGTTTTCGTACTAATTGAACCCAGTATATAAATGATCCTTACAGAAATGAAAGTGTCATTCAAAAGGCAACCAACGTATGTCATATTGGGTGTGTATAAGCGTTTATATATCCTCAATGTATTGCATTGGGTATTTTAGCGTGCAGACCTCGGTTTTAACATTATACAAAGGACTAGTCCGGCATGAATTTTTAGAGAATGGATGTTTATGCAATTCAAACGGCCAAACACTGCGTCTGTCATGTTGGGTGTATCACTTAGAAGTATACGTAATGCAGACGGTCACCAACGTTGGCCATGGAAAACATCAAGGGCCCTATCCAGCTGCAAGCAATTGACAACGACCGTTTGGGGTTCAGTTTTTGCTTTAAAAGAATCACTGGCTATTCGGGCAAGCAAGTAGAACAAACTAATTGGCCCACAGCTCATTTAATAGCATCGGGATGTCGGAATACCATTAATTTCGAGCCGTTTATAATATGTAAGTATATGATATGAAAACGGCTTCTAACGCGGACTTTGGTAGGAGTACCGCGTAGAAGTACATGCCATTCAAACTGGAACCGGCGTAGGTCAAGGTATGTACATAGTAAAGAACATGACGTTCAAACCGTCAAGAAAGTAGGCAATGCTTGAACTCGTACCACATTAAAAAGGTCACCAATGGTGTATCGCATCGAAACATGATGATCTAAAGTCAGGACGGGTATACAACTCCTGCGGTATCTTTAAAAGACAAAATAGTTCATTTGTTCTCTGTCATTTCCATAATGCAGAAAAAAACGACATACATCGAACCCTCTGACCTGTAAGTACAGGTTTCTCATACACGGTCCTATTTATTTAAAGTTCAAGGCGTACTGCGCATGCGTCATGACATGATACACTGCGTTGGCCAGAATGTTCATTTTCATGTCAATGCCGTCATTCACTGAATTGTTGAAAAGTAGGTAATAAGGCCTAAAAAAGAATAGTCATGTTTCCTGTAACATGCCCAAAAAAAACGTCGGTCGATAGGTCGATTTTTTTTAAAGACCTCAATCATGTCAATACCAGATATGAATAACACCGGAATTAAAGACTTTAAGTTGACTGTTGCATAAAACAAGTCTATTGTTTGTGTTGTGTTTCTTTGGTACACATAGAGAGCTGCATGGAAAACTCCCAAATTCCTACCCAAAATCGTCTTGGTGTAGCTGTCGGGGGGTGTGGGGGAACCCCTTCAAAAAATTATTATATTTTCATCCATTGGAATCTTCCGAATCGTAGAACATCGATCATCTATCTTAGTTTTAAAATAATATTTAACCTTCGAAATTTCAAACAAACATAATATTTCTTAGAATCAAGCTTATGGCTAGGCGAAATATGCTTTGAAAAACAACAAAACATCATGATAATATTGAATGCAAATAGCTGACATTTTGTGTAATCCGCGAATGTGGGTCGCAGGAAAAACTTGATTTAAACATATTTTATTGCCATATATGTACAAGTACAATGCAATCGGGTCGGGCCACAAGTGCTACCCACATTAGTTACGGCCCTTCCCTACAATGGAGTTTTAACAAATATAATGAATGGCAATTGCTATTAACACGTATCAATAAACTGGATTAACTACAACATGATATGTAGTAGAACATGTTAAGATAATAAGAAAATAGAAATAAAAAATAAAGAAAAAGTAGAAGTGGAAGAAAGAATAATGCAACACATGTGACATTGCTCGGGTTGATTAGACAGAAAAAATGTAATGGCAAACCCAAATAAATCGATGACTATATCTAATAAAATTTTGAACAGAATTAAAAATCAAACCATTTTCTTGTGTTGCAAGATCTAACCTTCCAAACAATAATGTATTTGAGCTTAAAGGATGAAACGAACGTGTTGACTGAAAGAGTTCGAGCCTCTCAACATTGAATTGCATACATTCAAAGAAGAAATGATTTGCATCTTCATTACCCTGGCCTGAATTTCTAATATCTAAAGGTAAATCATTCCAGAGTTTCATAGTTGATGGAATAAATGAATTCATAAAAATAGAGGTTCTAACTGAAATCTCCGAGAATTTTTCTGCGTTCCTGAGGGGATATGGAATCTCTTCCGCTACGGTTCTTGGCAATAGATTTGCCAGGTATTCAGACAGTGTTCCGTTTTTCATTTTATATACAACAGAAAGTTTTTGGAACTTACGCCGTTCTGATAACGTTATAGCCATCCTATTTCGTTCATCAAATTAACAATAGATACCGAACGGGTAAGACCGGTCACAATACGCGCAGCTTCATACTGTATTTTTTCAAGTTTATTTTTTTCATATTCGCTGCAGCCATCCCAAACTATAGCAGCATATTCTAAGATTGGACGGACATACGATAAATAAATTTGATTTAATGCCTTACGACTTAGTGTAAATTTCAAAAGCCTCATAGTTCCAATGATTTTGGAAGCCGAAAGAGAGATATTTTCGATATGCATATGCCATTTGCCATCATGGCTCAAAGTAAGGCCTAAATGTTTATGGTGTTCAACAAACGACAACTGGGTGTTGTATAAAATAAGATTAGGCCGACGAGAGTCGAATTAAAAGTTACCAACTCAAATTCATTTTACGCATACTCGAACATTGAATTAAAATTTACCAACTCAAATTCATTTTATGCATACTCAATCACGGGTATTTTAAAACCCTTTAAATAAACCTATACTTCTAATCGGCACATATATGACCTGAACATCTGGCTGTTCATTGTTTTTTGAAAACAAAATGCTTCAGTTTTACTGGCGTTTGACTGAACTAACCATGTTTTTGACCAATTTGAAACAATGTTTAAATCATGGTTTAGAATACCCTCCATATTATCAATTCTTGAAGTGGATACTGAAAAAGAACTATCATCGGCAAAAAACGAGCTATGCTCAACATATTTTCGGATATATAATTAACATATATTATAAAAAAAAAGGGGTCCGAGCACAGAGCCTTGAGGAACGCCCGCGGTTATGTTTTTGATTTCAGAATACGCGTTTCCGACAAATACTTGTTGCCTTCTATTATTAAGATAAAGAAACCAAGAAAGTAATTTACCATGAACTCCATTTTGCTTAAGTTTAAATAAAAGCGCTTTATGCCATACCCTATCAACAGCTCTAGCGATATCTGCTAATACAATACACGTATATTGTTTGGCGTCAAAAGCTTGACAAATATTATGATATATATCGATAAGTTGATGAACTGTCGAATGGCCTGTGAGAAAACCAGATTGATTTTTGAAAAATAAGTTATTAATATGTAAATGGTTATAAATAAACTTATAAACGACCCGTTCAAAAACTTTCCCTGCACAACTTAGCAGCGAGATCGGTCTATAATTAGTCGAAATATATGTAAGACCTCTTTTGAAAAGTGGCATAACGTTTGCAAATTTCCAAATGTCCGAAAAATAAGATTCGTTCAACGATCTATTATATAAAATACAAAGAGGTTTGCAAATCGTTACAGCAAATCGTTACAGCTGTTTCTTTCAGTACTTTTTGACTTATTCCAGCTTTTCCTGTTGCTTTGTTAACGTCTAAAAAATTTATAATATCCATAATTTCTGATTCGGTAACAGAAATATTGTCTAAACAGGCATCTGTTTTTGTAACAAAATTTGGTCGCAAGTAAAACGCGTGTATAAAGAATTTCTGAAATATAAAAAGATCGGACAGGGAAAGTAGCATTCAATGAGGACAGTACCGCCTTGGAACGGTCAGTGGCAAAGTAGGCCACTGGGGGTTTAAACCGGTTCTAGGGTGCACCAAACCTCACACTTACCCTACTGTCAACCCATTAAAACAGGACAGTGTAAATAAAGAAATCCCCGCCATGATCTAATCTCTAACCAACAAGGCAGCATCAATAGGCAATATAAGTAAAACACAAATATGCTCGTGTAAATATAATACAAAAAAACCCAATAGCCTAGAAAGCCATAATGAAGGTATTCAATGACTTGGCAGAAGCCAGAGCAGTAAGAGAATAAACCATTAAGGGCACGACAAGAAAGATCATGGACAAACATCAAACGCCACCGTGCCAATGGGCTTTAGGTAGGCGTCATCATAGGGTCCACAGCCTGTCCGGTCATCGTACAATTAAAGAGGAAAGCATAGTGGCGAACTGTAAAAGGGTCCACCACCAAGCATGCAGTACGTTGCAAAATGATAGGGTCATAACCTCTTTTGATAAACTTTTTAACAAGTTTAACAAAGATAGTATGAAAGTGATCATGACCAAGAATCTTACGAAGTTTATAAATCACATCACCGTAGAAGTCAGGTTGTGATAGTCCTTGTCGCAGAAGAGTCCTTAAATTACTTTTATATTTGGAAAGAAGATCAGGGTTACGATAATAAAATTTTGCAAAGGTTTTACGAAGTTTATGGTAACGGTAACCCTGATTGAGTAACTTTTTAGTTATACAAAGATTACACAATATTCAATCGATTTTGAATTTATTTCTTCGCAACAAGTAAATAATACATTTATCTTGAGATTTATGTACGTTTTTGACTTTGTATACTTGATTCTGATGAGAAAATCGAACTTCAAATCGACAACTTTCAATGCCAAAAAGTCATATGCAGTGAAAATCGAAATTACTACGCAATCTTTTTACCGCTATAAAAAAAATGAATTATCGGTATAAAAAAGATACGGTCGGGGGGTAAAAATCACAGTCCGTCGTGTTACAGGAAACAAACATATTGTTTCTTTAGGCCTAACCGCTAAGTAAGTTATTGTTTATTAAGTGGAATTTAACAAAATGTAAACCCAAAATTCCCTCTTTACGTACGGTCGCTACTTTTGGGTATCTGTTTTGTTACATTTCCACTAACTAAAACGTAAAAACAAACAGCTGACTTAATTGAAGTCATATGACATTATTTCGAAAAAAAAAGTGTTAGTACACCGTGAATATTATGTATTGAAAAACCATTGTAAAGCTTTAACCTTCACATTGTTGACAAAGGAGTTGAGTTTTCAATGTCAAAACAAAAACGTATAACCAGTTTGGAGGTTAAAAGCTTAGAGCTTATAATAGTTTTCGCGTTATCGACGAGGAAAACAAAAGGAGGAAAGAAAACAAGATGATAGCAATAAAAGTATAATACATATTCCAGATAAGCGTATTTTTGTCGTATTAATAAAACCGCTACGAAGTTTATAATATATCTTTCTTCCAACACTAAACGTATTTTGGGAACTCTACAAAGATAAGAACCAGATGCCTCTCAAAACAATGTTGTTCTCCCGCAGATTGGAAATGTGTGGGGTTTTTTCCCACGCATATCGATACCATGCTCTCAGTATCAAAACACCCTCAGCGTTATCTGTTATTTAAGTCAGTTAATCTCATCAGTGTTCTACTCTTGATTCATAACAAGATAAAAGACAAACATATTTATATTCAAGATAAAAGATGCTTTACAAAGTAAACACTTCGAATACAGAGCTACATTGTGTTAAATGCACGAGGCTGTCATGGAACATACCAAGACATACTAAAATTCATACAATGTTCAGGTATATCTGTTATATAGTACTGATTCTTGATTTAGCCGCTTTGAGTTATGGGAAGGAAATGTTGGTCTGCAGAAGCATTTCAGAAGCATTTTCTGATGCCGACACGTCGTTATCGGATTGTAAAGTGTATGAAGAGCGAATAACAGCACTCGAAGAACAAGTCCGACAGCTGCAAAGTGTGGTCAGCACGGGGGAACAAACGTCAAACCGGTCAAGATATGATGGAATACCCGGAGGTAAATAATATTATTTTAGTAGTGTCATATATTTCGTTCATATATCGTTCACATAAAATTTACCGTGGTTTACAATGATATTTTCCAAAATTATTGAAACTGCTTAAAATATATTGCAGAATGTTTGACAGAGACGAAAATCGTACTACATGTATTTTACTTGACTGGATGTCGTCCCAGTGTTATTTTGTTTTTTAATATTTTGCAATTAGAATCAAAATAAAATCTTAAAATCCCAATCATTTCTGAATAGCTCTCAACCACTTATGTTTGAAGCCAATAATTCAAAGGGGACTTAATGCAGACTATTTTATTTGATGATAGCTTGAGTTGTCTCAAATAGTACAAGCAAAGCTTTACGCAAGCGTAAAATAGCTGCCGAGAGGGAATAGCATATATCTGGGTAGGGACTGGAAACGAAGTTTAACATAATAACATATCAAGTCACGGGTGTTAAAACAATATTGAAAAAAATATGTTGACGTAAACACTCCACGACCGTTTTTTTTTCTTACCAGACACATTCTTCCCGAGTTTTACCATCAGTTGTTCCTACCAAACATATTGAATCAAGGTGGGTGACCTCGCTTCTCTCTGTTCAAATACCTTGATTTGCCTTACATACTGATTACAATTCAACTTTGGAGCACGACGTGCTAGAAGTACACATCAGCACAGAAATACACAGGTGTTCACATGCGTGTGCGTTAGCGTGTGCATTACAACAGACGTCTCACTGCTACCATGTGTAATTATAAGATTGCGTTATCAAAGTTAAAAACTCAAAGAAACTGTTCGTTGCTACCTTACCATCACATGTGCAATTATGAAAACCATATAGGCAGCGAATAAACCCATCGACTAGTGTATAACACGGCGGTATTTACGAGAATACCGCATTATAAATGGGTATTATTCCATAAAAATGTATTATTCCTTTAAAATACAGATTTGCACTTATTCCATTCCAATACTTGCGTTTCATTCAGTTTCATTATGCTCCGTAAAAAATCCCGGACGTGAAGATCCCGGAAATATTGCCGCATTCTACACGTTAGTAGACTGCTCTACGTAAACGTCATTTGAGGCAATAAAACGGCAAGGTTTGAACATTGAAAAATATGTGTTTATACTATTCAAGTTTTTTAGACGGGTTCCCTAGGAATTGAATTTGTAATGCATGCTTATTGTCGGCTACATGATTCACAGTCTGTTAACCATAGACATATTCTAAAGCCATATGAGTCAGCTGCCTTCGGCAGCTGAATAAACATTAAAAAACATAAGGACTTAGCCAGTCTAGTATTTTACTTTTAAATTGATAATTGTAAATACAATGATACAACTGGGAGATTCTGACTTATAACTCTTGTTATTATTTGAATAAACTTTTAATTATTACTTTCAGACTGCAGTGAAATATTTGATAGCAGTATCACGAAGGACGGTGTTTACATTATCTCCCCGGACGGGAAATGTCCATTCAAGGTTTACTGCGACATGACCAACGGTGGCTGGACAATGATCCAGAAACGCCAAGATGGCAGCGTGAGCTTCTACAGAGCATTGGATGAATATGTGGCTGGATTTGGCGATATTGATGGCAATCATTGGCTTGGATTGGACAAAATACACCGGCTAACTAAAGACGGCACGCAAATCTTTTTTGACATAGAAAACTATGACGGTACGAAAGAGAATGCGCACTACAGGAGTTTCACAGTACACGACGTGACAACTGCATATCGTATGAATGGTGACGCATTTGGTAATGAAGGGACTTTGAAAGAATTGCTTAGTTATCATAATAACCAAAAGTTTTCAACCTTTGACAGTGATAACGATGAGCATAGCTCCAACTGCTGTGAACAACATGACGGGGGAGGCTTGTGGTATAAAAGTTGTTCCCATTTTAATGTAAACGGCGTTTACGGAAAGAAAGATGCGGGGGGCATTTGCTATTTATCCGGTGGAGTTACACCTATAAAGAACATTAATTTGAAAATTAAAAGAAGACGTGGTATGTGCTAGACTAGAATGACTTCTATGTATTTGTGGTGCTTGTTTAAAATAAACGCTCAAGTACAATTTGAAGAAATCAAAATTCGAGAGCTATTAAACAAATATAATTATGTTTAAATTTAAAAATGACACAATGAATGAAGAAGTTACAAACAAAAAGCCACACATTTGAAATAGTAGACACGAGTTCTGCCTCTCAGTTCTTAAAACATACCAGATTCTCGGCCATGTCATTTATGTTTAGGTATAGTGCGGTTGATGAAATGTTACGAAACTCAGTAATAACGAACTCGCCATTTCGATCTCCTCACAAAAAATTGACCGTTATATATAACCTTACATGTGGTGTTGAAAATGACGTAAAACACCATACAAACAAACAAACAAACAAACAAACAAACAAACAACAAAAACCTCCTAAACCGCGTGTTGGATTTCGCCGACAATTTACAGGAAGCATTGGTATGATGCCTAGTTGTGCATATCGCGTTTGTGTTCCGGTTCGATGCTTTTTGATGGAGTTATGGCCCTTTGAAATTTTAACTTTAATTTTTTTACCGCCGCTACCCCTCCTGAACTGCTTGTTTGATTTCGGCGAGACTTGGTAGGCAGGAAGCATCGGTAGCATGACTAGTTGTGCATATCGCGTTTGTGTTCCGGTTCGATGATTTTTGACGGAGTTATGGCCCGTTGACATTTTAAATTTAAAATTTGTTGTCGCCGCTGCTCCTCCTAAATTGCTTGTTGGATTTTGATGAAACTTGCTAGAAAGCATGGTATGAAAAATAAAAATAATAAATAAACTGGAAATGTTCATGGAGTCCAACTGAATGTATTTACAGATTTAATATGACTTTGAAACACATACTAATTGTTGTAATTGTATTTGGATTGACCAACAAGTCTGTTCATGATCGCCTCTCTTCCATTTAAAACAAAACGTTTTAAGTAATGCATCTTTACCGAAAACTGCTGAGATTTCTGTTTCCGTACCATGATGAGTTTAATATTACAGAAAATTAAACAAAGTAAACACGTTAGACCAGAGTAGCCCCATTTCAGCGCAAGTATTACTTCTTGTATAAGAATTAAATTAAATTAAGTTTACGAGAGTGTCTTAAAGGCATTTTCTGTAATTTTTCAGAATTTTGGGCGACTTCTCTTCTAAAACTATTGCATGGATTTTCCTAAAGATTGACAGGAATGTTGCTCTTGATGTCCAGTTGTATTTATTGTCTTTATAAATGCCTATTATCAGAAAAATACATACAATAGGAAAAATATAACAATTTGTAAAAATTCAAACAAAATTAAAAAAATTAAGCATAATGGTAGGGTTTCAAAACCAAATATTAAATCTCAATGTGCATGGTGACCTGTAATTTTGATTGCATATATTGTCTTATTATATGTTCAAATAAGTGCCTAGGAAGTTTGAACAAATTCTGTTATTAGGAACATAACAAAAAAGGAAAATATACCATTCCTATATAATTTCATACAAAACTTGGCATTTTAGCATTTTTTGTTATGCACATTTTGTTTTTATATATGTTAAACTATGTGCTTAGAAAGTTTAAACAAGTTCTATTATTGGAAACATAAAAAAAAGGAAATTGTATCATTGTGGGCTAATGTGTGCACAAGTTGTGAGTAATGGTCTCAACAGATTTTGTAAAAAAAGATAGGTTTTACATAAAAATGAGCTTTAAATGTTATTATAATTAAATTTTCTTTACAATTTTAGCAGAATTGTGACCAATGAATTAATAATTAGGCTTCAACAATGTCTTATTTAGCTATCTCATGTCTATATATATGACAGACTTACTGTACAAAAGGTTTAAAAAAATATATTATGCAGAAACAACTATAGAAAATGAGAATTGATTCCCATTTTTGCGACGTTTATACGGTTTTAATCGCTGCTACCGGCGTTAAAAAAAACGCATAAACGCCGAAATAACTCGCTTCATTGAATTTGACATTTACTACCGGCCGCATAAATGACTGGAAAAGGTGAATTTACATTTGCTTACCATCGTTATAGTACCGACACTAACGTGTCTTGGCGGAACATAACGAGTATGATAAAAAAAAAACGGACAGGAGAGACAACTAGTCAGTGTAGCGGAATAGCCATTTTCTATTGAGAAACATTGAATGCGCGCGCGCAATTTTCGCCTCCTTAAAAAGAGAATCTTATTTTAAATTAGACGCTTTTCCAATAACCAGTCCATATTTTAATTCCCAGCTTATTATTCTCCCAAAAGTATATGGTCGAATTTCTAATCTTATAACAAGAACAATGTTAGTATTTTACCGTTTTTACAATGAGTGTTACCTTTAGTGCAGGCCAAAAACTGTGTTATCTTTAGTGCAGCAGTTGTTACCACCTTTAGTGCAGACATTCAGTATGTGTCAAATAAATCTCAAGATCAGTAAATCACACACAGATTTTAGTCTGCAAAATGTAAATACACAACAGCAGAACGTTCTAGTTCATAGATACACATGTTATTAATTTGCGCATAGGTTGTTTACGACTAACTCTGACAGTAAAAAAGTACAGATACTGTACTGTTCACATTCTAGAATACATGTGATGGTGAATGGTTGCATTTCACTTTTGCAATGAAGTTCTTGATTCTCGTCTGCGCCGTAGTTGCCATTGTAACTTCTTTGAGCTTTGGTGATGCAATGTTCATCTGTAAAAGTATGTCTGACGCGTTTGTGGAAGGTGAAACTTCGTCATGTAAGATTTCAGAAGAGAGGATACGCGCCCTCGAGGAGCAGGTTCGACAGCTGCAGGATATGATCCGGAGTAGTAATGTCACAAGTAAAAAATATCACGGAATTCCTGAAGGTAAGGCTTGTAAAGAGATGTATAGTTTTAAAACCTAAAAAATATTTAACTAAAATATGAGTTTACATTTTTGATTTAAACAGCTTTATTTTCGCTCTTCTTGCAAACGACCATTTTACATAATATCTGCTCTAAATTATTGATGTTATTTCCTAGAATTTTGTGCGAGGTGCAATACAAATGTGTTCGGTGATGTTTCTTTTTTGCTTTGAATGCGTGTTTTAATCGACTGTGTCATGTGGATGCTACTTTTCCAGTTCGTTGTTATTGTAGACCATTCATATATTCTCCTATTATGAGTGTTTTAAGAACTGTATTTTTGTCAAATATTTCTTCATTAAATTAATATTTGTTAAATCTAAAAAAATCGTCTTTTCGGTTTGGTATTATACGAAAATGAAGTGATGTGCAGCGTTGCAAATGTGCTCGGTATAAACGAGTATAAATACTGCCGAATACATCAATCATTGCAGGCCAATTGGCTCACAATGCGTGGTACATGTTGTACGTTTGTTGTTTGTTATGCGTTGAAACTGCACTATAAACTCGTTATGAAGTAATGCAGACATATATGGTGGCTGATATGTGCCATCTCGTCTTTTCGTTATTTTGCCGGGAAATAACGCCGAGCGAAATAAGCCGGTCGAAAAGACGCCGGGCGAAATAACGAAAATATGAAAAAAACGCCGAGCGAAAAAACGAAAAGACGAAAAAACGCAGGGCGAAATAACGAAAAAACTAAAACACGCCCGGCGAAATAACGCCAAGCGAAAAGACGACAAATAGTCAGAACGCCGGGCAAAAAGACAAAATCACGCGACTGGTTCTATGGAGTTCGTCTTTGCCCATCCGAGTGTCGGACGGCGACTCGAAACAATTCACAGGTGTTAGAAGGTGTGGGTTGCTGAGGTGGTAAAGCGTGCTCAGATACTCACACAACCTAGCACCCAACACGCTATCCTACCCAAAGTATTCACACAATCTTCCTCCGAACACGCACTCCTATCCCGGCTATCCACACCTCACCAAGCACGCTATCCTACCCAAAGTACTAATTCCTCCTAACATCAAGCACGCTATCCTACCAATACTATACGTGTATCTTAACACTGAGCATGCTACCCTACCCAAGCAATCATAGCACGCTATCCTACCCAAGTAACTCACGCCTCCTAACACCGAGCAGGCTATCCTACACCAGCTACAAACAACTGATATCATGCCCTAGCCACATCTAGCGTCGAGCATGCTATCATGTCCCAATTGTTCACATCTTGCACCAAGTGCGCTATCGTGTCTGGCTTCTACACATCATATCACCGAGAACGCTAGCCCACCTATCTACCCACATGTCCTAGCATCGAACACGCTGGCATTCCCAAGTTATTCACAGCTCCTAGCACCAAACACGCTATCATATCCAAGCAATCAACATGTGAGGAACCGAGCATGCACGCTATTCTACCACAGCTACCCACACCTCCTATCACTTGTGCGTTGTTTCTAATCACGGTCCGATACTCGGATGAACGAAAGCGGACTCCACATGACCTGGCGGGGTTTTGTCTTTTCGCACGGCATTTTGACTATTTGTCGTCTTTTCGCTTGGCGTTATTTCGCCCGGCGTTTTTTTGTTATTTCGCTTGGCATCTTTTCGCCTGGCGTTATTTCGTTATTTCACCCGGCATTTTTTCGTCTTTTCCTTATTTTGCTCGGCGTTCTTTCGTCTTTTCGTTATTTCGCGGCGAAATAACGAAAAGACGAGATGCCACATATCAGCCACCATAGACATATGAACAGTTGATTAGTATTATGAAAGTGTATCTTTCGAACTTGCAGATTGCAGTGAAATATTTCGTAGTGGTATCACGAAGGACGGTGTTTACATAATCTCTCCTGACGGTAAATGTCCATTCAAGGTTTACTGCGACATGACCAACGGTGGCTGGACAATGATCCAGAAACGCCAAGATGGCAGCGTAAGCTTTTACAGAACATGGGATGAATATGTGGCTGGATTTGGAGATATTGACGGCAACCATTGGCTTGGACTTGACAAAATACACCGATTAACCAAAGACGGTACACAAATCTTCTTCGACATAGAAAACTATGACGGTACGAAGGAGCATGCACACTACAGGAGTTTTACAGTACACGACGTGACAACTGCATATCGTATGAATGTAGACGCATTTGGTTATGAAGGGAGATTAAGAGAGTTGTTGAGTTACCATAATGACCAGAAGTTCTCAGCCTTTGACAGGGATAACGACGTGGACGGAAGCAACTGCTGTGAAAATCTTGATGGGGGTGGCTGGTGGTATAAAAGTTGTTGGCATTTCAATGTCAATGGGGTCTATGGAAAGAAGGACAAAGGAGGCATCGCTTATTATGATTCTGGTGTTAAACCTGTAAAAAACGTTAATTTGAAAATTAAAAGAAGACATGGCCTGTGCTAGAACATTAATAAGGGTATGTGTTGGTAGTGCTCGATATCTTCAGCATGCTATATAAAGGCACCAATCATGCAGAGTTAGGAATAAAACGTAATGATATCGTAAAATGAGTCATCGCCTTTTTGTGTTGTTGGCATTACATTAGTTGTTGTTTTGTTTTTGTTGTATTTCTTAAACAAAGGTGTGCACTCAATGTCAAAAAGTATCAGAAGAATGATGGACATCTCGTGCAATTAGTGCACCCACTGTTAACTGACTTGAAGAGTAATTGGTACTAAAACAAATACAAGAGAAAACTCATAATCTGTTTCGGTTGCATATGGAATGTGCAGATGCATTACACATTTAGTCACATATTAAGCTCTGTTGAATTATTATTGATGAAAATGTTTGTCTAGAAAACACGACTCGGAGTATTTCTGTTGTTAAATCAGCAATAATAATGCATATGGTGTTCATATTACTAAGAATTGTATATATTATTAAATGTACGTGTGGTTAGACCACACACCATGAACTAATTATGGACTTAAAACATCCTATGAATTAATATTAATGATTTATGCACCAATACTTAGCGAGTCGTCAAGTTTTCTTGACCAAACTATTTCATTAACAACGATTAACTGGATTCTAGTTAATTTAAACATATATATGTACTTTACGAACCCTGAGTACAGCAGTTCAGAAAGACAAATGGACCTAATTGAAAGTTCTTGTATTGAAAATGTCAAAATATTTATAACCTTCACAATAAGTCATTGCTGTGACCGCGTAAAACTGCCACATGTCACGCAGTTTGAGAAAAGCAAATCCCTGCATGACACCGCCACACATTGGGGAAGCGGAACACAGCTTAGAAACTAGACTAAAAATTAAAATGGCTTAAAATAAAGATATACCAATACGTTGCGTGGCCAACATAGAATATGTAAAATAAAAACAGAAACAACCTCAAATAGAGGAACTGGCTGACGCAAATGTCTCGGCAAAATATAAAACGCCTCAAATAGAGAGTGCAAAGAGAAAATGTCTCAAATAGTGATTGCCTCAAATAGAGAGCACACATCCTCCTCAAACAGAGGAAATAGCTGACACCAATGTCTCGTCAATATATTTTTTTTTAAAAAAAACAAAAAAAAACAACATAATAAAAAAATAAATAAAAATAATAATAATAGAGAACGCACAAAAAGAAAGCCTCAAACAGAGACTGAAATATAGTATCACTAAGGCTTTGTGTGGCTAACAAACATATGTCAAAATAAAAAAACAGAAACAACCTCAAATAGAGAAATTGGCTGACGCAATTGTCTCGCCAAAAGAAAAAACACCTCAAAGAGCGCAAAGAGAAAAGGCCTAAATTGAGAGCACATATACTCCTCAAATAGAGGAAATAGCTGACACAAATGTCTCGTCAATACAAAAACGCCTCAACAAATAGAGACGGAAATAGTATTACTCCTTCCAATGTTGAGTGTCTGGCATAGGTTAACGCCTTCATACTAATTGATGAGCCCTCAATCCACACAGTCACGAGATCTTGTATTCTGTTTATGGCAAATACATTTTCATTTAACATTTTACAAGAAATAAATGAAGGTCTTGTTGCAAAATTTAAAAGGAGCTCCTCATCATGAGTCAATTTTTCTAGATCCTAAATTAAATTTTTCCTTTAAAGTCTTACAATAGTCTGACAACCATACATCTTTTAAATTTAATCTCTCAGGCTCAAGAGGGTAGTCATTGTGGGCGTCATGTAGTTTTTCGGGATACTCAAGATTACACTCAACAATATAGTTTGATTTTCCTTTTTCAATCTTACTGACTCACTTAACGTTGCCAGTAGGCAGTGGTTGGGACATCCATACAAGTTATTTGCATCGAGGTATATTATGTATTTACTTTCTTTCTCATTGTCATGTTTCATATATTTACTGTTAGCCTTTGAATATCTATTTGCAATATAACTTATTCCAACTCTTATTCCTTTTTCTATGAACAAATATTGATCAATAACAGTTATAAAATCAAGCTGAATTCCAGTCATCGGAAGACATACATCCCCAGCTAATCCAGGTCTGCTAAAGTAATGACAAGGATCTAATTTGTAATAATCCAAGCACATCTTTCTAAAGTTCTCAAAAACATCTGCTAGTAACAGCTAGTAACAGCACATCAGTTTTAAGATATAGGTCATGATTTTCTCCCATGTTTTTAATATAAAATGTTTTCCATATTCTTGTATTCTGCATCTGAAATATGGTCATCATTTAACTTAGAATAAAAGCTATCTTTATCAAGTAATTTAGTGTTTTTTTATTTACTAACTCTAACTTTTCACCAGGATACCCTTGTGATCTATATGTAAATGATGTTTTACTAAACTACCAAGTGATTGACACATAAATTGAAAACTATCAATAAACACCAAATCTTTTCCTAACATAAAAGCTGTACATTTTTCCGTGATTTGATATAACATTTATTTCTTTTTTAAACTTTCCAATGTGCTTCATTATAAAATGCAAGTCAATTCAATTTGGAAATAAATGTTCACGGATTATAGATGAATGTTGTGTGAAAATGTTAGTCCTACAAATCTTGATATTTAACATAGATGCTCGCAAGTGACAATAACAAGAGGTCAATGACCTTGAAGCTCTACTGATTGATTTTGATTTCAGGAAGTAGTCGCTACAGACTTGTTTTTTGAAAATCTATTTTTAACCGTTGCGGCCATCTTGAATTTCCGGCCGACCTGAAATTTTGCTAAGATCAATAAGACATTAAGAGCAACATTCCTGTGAAGTTTCATGAAAATCCGTCAGGTAGTTTCAAAGAAGTAGTCGCTACAAGTTTTCATTATATAACTCTATGTAAACAAAGCAGCCATGTTTAAGGTCAAATCAAAACGATTTTCGACAAGGACCAACATCATGTCATACTGATCATTTTAGAAAAAGTCCCATATCAATATCTCTTATTGTTTTGAAGAAGTAGTCGCTACAAACTTATTTATTTTAAATCTATTTTTAGCTGTGGCGGCCATCTTGAATTTCCGGCCGACCTGAAATTTTTCTAGGATCAACTAGACATCAAGAGCAACATTCCTGTGAAGTTTCATGAACATCCGTCAAGTAGTTTCAGAGGAGTAGTCGCTACAAGTTTTTACTATATATAACTCTTATGTAACCAAGGATGGCCACTGGCAGCCATGTTTAACGTTGAATCAAAATAATTTTCCACAAGGATCTACATCATGTCATGCTGATCATTTTAGAAAAAGTCCCATATCAATATCACTTATAGTTTTCAAGAAGTAGTCGCTACAAACTTATTTTTTAAAAATCTATTTTTAGCTGTGACGGCCATCTTGAATTTCCGGCCGACCTGAAATTTTGATAGGATCAATTAGACATCAAGAGCAACATTCCTGTAAAGTTTCATGACAATCCGCCAAGTAGTTTCAGAGGAGTAGTCGCTACAAGTTTTTACTATATAACTCTATGTAAACAAAGATGGCCGCTGGCAGCCATGTTTAACGTTGAATCAAAACGATTTTTGACTAGGATCAACATCATGTAATGCTGATCATTTTAGAAAAAGTCCCATATCAATATCACTTATAGTTTTCAAGAAGTAGTCGCTACAAACTTATTTTTTAAAAATCTATTTTTAGCTGTGACGGCCATCTTGAATTTCCGGCTGACCTGAAATTTTTCTAGGATCAATCAGACATCAAGAGCAACATTCCTGTAAAGTTTCATGAATATCCGCCAAGTAGTTTCAGAGGAGTAGTCGCTACAAGTTTTTACTATATAACTCTATGTAAACAAAGATGGCCGCTGGCAGCCATGTTTAACGTTGAATCAAAACGATTTTTGACTAGGATCAACATCATGTCATGCTGATCATTTTAGAAAAAGTCCCATATCAATATCACTTATAGTTTTCAAGAAGAAGTCGCTACAAACTTGTATTTTAAAACTCTATTTTTAGCT
Source organism: Cyrtodaria siliqua (assembly GCA_037043455.1). Taxonomy (NCBI): domain Eukaryota; kingdom Metazoa; phylum Mollusca; class Bivalvia; order Adapedonta; family Hiatellidae; genus Cyrtodaria; species Cyrtodaria siliqua. Next base: position 26,408 of record JAWPHD010012167.1, read on the forward strand.
TTGGCGGCCATCTTGGATTTCACATCAACATGAATTTTTGCTAGGATCAACTAGACTTTATGGGCAACATTTCTGTAAAGTTTCATGAATATCCATCCAGTAGTTTCAGCTGTGAAGTCGCTACAAGTTTTTACTATATAACTCTATGTAAACAAAGATGGCCGCTGGCAGCCATGTTTAACATTGAATCAAAACGATTTTTGACTAGGATCAACATCATGTCATGCTGATCATTTTAGAAAAAGTCCCATATCAATATCACTTATAGTTTTCAAGAAGAAGTCGCTACAAACTTGTATTTTAAAACTCTATTTTTAGCTTTGGCGGCCATCTTGGATTTCACATCAACATGAATTTTTGCTAGAATCAACTAGACTTTATGGGCAACATTTCTGTAAAGTTTCATGAATATCCATCCAGTAGTTTCAGCTGTGAAGTCGCTACAAGTTTTTACTATATAACTCTATGTAAACAAAGGTGGCCGCTGGCAGCCATGTTTAACGTTGAATCAAAACGATTTTTGACTAGGATCAACATCATGTCATGCTGATCATTTTAGAAAAAGTCCCATATCAATATCACTTATAGTTTTCAAGAAGAAGTCGCTACAAACTTGTATTTTAAAACTCTATTTTTAGCTTTGGCGGCCATCTTGGATTTCACATCAACATGAATTTTTGCTAGGATCAACTAGACTTTATGGGCAACATTTCTGTAAAGTTTCATGAATATCCATCCAGTAGTTTCAGCTGTGAAGTCGCTACAAGTTTTTACTATATAACTCTATGTAAACAAAGATGGCCGCTGGCAGCCATGTTTAACGTTGAATCAAAACGAGTTTTGACTAGGATCAACATCATGTCATGCTGATCATTTTAGAAAAAGTCCCATATCAATATCACTTATAGTTTTCAAGAAGAAGTCGCTACAAACTTGTATTTTAAAACTCTATTTTTAGCTTTGGCGGCCATCTTGGATTTCACATCAACATGAATTTTTGCTAGGATCAACTAGACTTTATGGGCAACATTTCTGTAAAGTTTCATGAATATCCATCCAGTAGTTTCAGCTGTGAAGTCGCTACAAATAAAAGTTTACGGACAGACAGACGGACGGACGGACAGACGGACGGACGACGGACTCCGCACCACGGCATAAGCTCTGCTGATCTCTGATCAGTAGAGCTAATAAAAACTATACCGACGTGTAAGTAAATATACGAGGAAAGTCACTGTGTATTCTTTAATACGAATGAATAATCAGTAACTTTGTTAATTACAACTAAAAACGAAAAAACAATAGGAGTGAGCGAAGCAATTATCGCATTCCTTGGTCATCACACCTTATTTCGGCTGTACGCTCATTTTGTTGTGACCCTCTTATGATAGCCTGGTTTTTTTCTATTCACGGATACTGTTTACATTTGGGAAAACATGGCGGACTTTTCATTTGTAGCCACTCAGGAGGTTTTAAATAACCCCCATTTGGGAAAACATGGCGGACTTTTCATTTGTAGCCACTCAGGAGGTTTTAAATAACCCCGACTTCAATGCCTACGACAACCGACCATTTGATATTGACGAAAAGATAAATGATCATAGCTTCAATTATACCGATATGGACGATATAAACGAAAGTGCAATAATGACATCCACGCAAGCATCGATAGGCGATTCCCAACCCCCTGCAAATCAAGGCTTTTATAAAAAACAAGAGGTCAATGACCTTGAAGCTCTACTGATTGATTTTGATTTCAGGAAGAAGTCGCTACAGACTTGTTTTTTGAAAAATTATTTTTAGCCGTGGCGGCCATCTTGAATTTCCGGCCGACCTGATATTTTGCTAGGATCAATTAGACATCAAGAGCAACAATCCTGTGAAGTTCATGAAAATCCGTCAAGTAGTTTCAGAGGAGTAGTCGCTACAAGTTTTCATTATATAATTCTATGTAAACAAAGATGGCCGCGGACAGCCATGTTTAACATCTAATCAAAATGATTTTTGACAAAGACCAACATCATGTAATGCTGATCATTTTAGAAAAAGTCCCATATCAATATCACTTATAGTTTTCAAGAAGTAGTCGCTACAAACTTGCATTTTGAAAATCTATTTTTAGCCATGGCGGCCATCTTGAATTTCCGGCCGACCTGTTATTTTGCTAGGATCAATTAGACATCAAGAGCAACAGTTCTGTGAAGTTTCATGAAAATCCGTCAAGTAGTTTCAGAGGAGTAGTCGCTACAAGTTTTCATTATATAACTCTATGTAAACAAAGATGGCCACTGGCAGCCATGTTTAATGTTGAATCAAAACAATGTTCGACTCGGATAACCATCATGTCATGCTGATCATTTTAGAAAAAGTCCCATATCAATATCACTTATAGTTTTCAAGAAGTAGTCGCTACAAACTTGTATTTTGAAAATCTATTTTTAGCCATGGCGGCCATCTTGAATTTCCCGCCGACCTGAAATTTTGCTAGGATCAATTAGACATTAAGAGCAACATTCCTGTAAAGTTTCATGAAAATCCGCCAAGTAGTTTCAGAGGAGTAGTCGCTACAAGTTTTTACTATATAACTCTATGTAAACAAAGATGGCCGCTGGCAGCCACGTTTAACGTCGAATCAAAACGATTTTTGATAAGGACCAACATCATGTCATGCTGATCATTTTAGAAAAAGTCCCATATCAATATCACTTATAGTTTTCAAGAAGTAGTCGCTACAAACTTGTATTTTGAAAATCTATTTTTAGCCGTGGCGGCCATCTTGAATTTCCGGCCGACCTGAAATTTTGCTAGGATCATTTAGACATCAAGAGCAACATTCCTGTGAAGTTTCATGAAAATCCGTCAAGTAGTTTCAGAGGAGTAGTCGCTACAAGTTTTCATTATATAACACTATGTAAACAAAGATGGCCGCTGGCAGCCATGTTTAACGTCAAATCAAAACGATTTTCGACAAGGACCAACATCATGTCATGCTGATCATTTTAGAAAAAGTCCCATATCAATATCACTTATAGTTTTCAAGAAGTAGTCGCTACAAACTTGAATTTAAAAAATCTATTTTAAGCTTTGGCGGCCATCTTGGATTTCACATCAACATGAATTTTTGCTAGGATCAACTAGACTTCATGGGCAACATTTCTGTAAAGTTTTATGAATATCCATCCAGTAGTTTCAGAGGAGTAGTCGCTACAAATAAAAGTTAACGGACGGACGGACAGACGGACGGACGGACGGACGGACAGACGGACGGACGCCGCACCACGGCATAAGCTCTGCTGATCTCTGATCAGTAGAGCTAAAAAATCGGTCTTCCCAAAGACATATATATCTAGAAACCTGAATTCAATAAGTAATGAACACGAACTCGTGGTACAGATCGCTCATAGCAAAACGCGCAAAGACCAAACCAAACTGTCGAGAAGGCCGCTTAGTTAATAGAAATACAACGTCACAAAGCAACCAAGTAGTCATTACAAGTTTTCATTATATAACTCTATGTATACAAAGATGGCCGCTGGCGGCCATGTTTAACGGCAAATCAAAATAATTTTTGACAAGGATCAACATCATGTCATACTGATCATTTAGAAAAAGTCCCATATAGTTTTCAAGAATTAGTCGCTACAAACTTGTTTTGAAAATCTATTTTTAGCCATGGCGGCCATCTTGAATTTTCGGCCGACCTGAAGTTTTGCTAGGATCAATTAGACATCAAGAGCAACATTCCTGTGAAGTTTCATGAAAATCCGTCAAGTAGTTACAGAGGAGTAGTCGCTACAAGTTTTTACTAGATAACTATATGTAAACAAAGATGGCCGCTGACAGCCATGTTTAACATTGAATCAAAACGATTTTTGACAAGGACCAACATCATGTCATGCTGATCATTTAGAAAAAGTCCCATATCAATATCACTTATAGTTTTCAAGAAGAAGTCGCTACAAACTTGTTTTTAAAAAAAATATTTTTAGCCGTGGCGGCCATCTTGAATTTCCGGCCGACCTAAAATTTGCTAGGATCAATTATACATCACGAGCAACATTCCTGTGAAGTTTCATGAAAATCCGTCAAGTAGTTTCAAAGAAGTAGTCGCTACAAATTTTCATTATATAACTCTATGTAAACAAAGACGGCCGCTGGCAGCCATGTTTAACGTCGCATCAAAATAATTTTCGACAAGGATCAACATCATTCCATACTGATTATTTTAGAAAAAGTCCCATATCAATATCTCTTATAGTTTTCAAGAAGTAGTCGCTACAAACTTGTTTTTTGAAAATCTATTTTTAGCCATGGTGGCCATCTTGGATTTCACATCAACACGAATTTTTGCTAGGATCAACTAGACTTCAAGGACAAGTCAACATTTCTGTAAAGTTTCATGAATATCCATTCAGTAGTTTCAGAGGTGTAGTCGCTACAAAAAAAGTTTACGGACAGACGGACGACGCACCACGGCATAAGCTCTGCTGATCTCTGATCAGTCGAGCTAAAAATGTGTGTTGAATGTTATTTAAAACGATTATGCTTCCAACAAAACATTTAAATAGGATGAAGCTGCATATTTTTTTCCCATTTGATGTTGAAAAATGGGCATAAAATTAAAAATTATGAGAAATCGTTTTGCGTTCAATCTCTAGAAAAAATATTTGTATTATATAGATAAATATCCAAGTCAAATAAGAAATAAAATATTTCCAGCAGATGCATATTGTGCGAGACCAAAACCGTAAAAGACTTAAAACTTAAGGCCCTTGGTATCTACAATTTTTAAGTCCCACCCACCAGGTAATGATCTGGGAAAATATAAACAATTTGGAAATGCTTCATTTCTTAATCTAATACCACCTTAAATAGGAAAATAAAGCACAAATGAAATCTTTCTCACTCTACTGATGGTTAATGCATCATTGCATAACGTAAACCACCGTGCCTTCCCAGGCCATTCACATACATTTCTGATATATATATCGCAGATTATAACGTTTTGTAAGCTAAACTAATAGTACAGGTACATGTATATTAGATTTAGAATATATGATACGTGTGATTTTCTTGGACAAAGTTCAAAGAAAGAACATACTGATGCCTACAAATTACATGAAGAATGGCAATCCCTTACATTCCAGACAAGGTACGGCTGATAAACATGTAATATTAGAATAAAATTTAATATATTTGTGCAAAGAGGATAATTTTACTGTTTGTCTGAGCTATGATTCTTGTGCTCCACAAGACCACCCCATTGCCCTTAAAGGCATTGATGCACTATTTTCAAACTAGATTTATTTAAAAGGGCTCTGAAAAACTGAAAGAATTAACCAAAATGCCATGAAAAATAAAGGAAATATGACCTATTGAAAATTTGCAAAGAACATAAATGGAGGTGGCCATCTTGGAACTGCCCTTTAACCATATATGTGGCATATTGACAAAATGTCTTTTAAAGATAGCTGTATCCATTTATGTTTCTTTGCAAATTTTCAATAGGTCATAATTATTTCCTTTATTTTTCATGGCATTTTGATAATTCTTTCAGCATTTTTTCAAGTTTTTCAGAGCCCTTTCAAATAAACCTTGTTTGAAAATAGTGCATCGACCCCTTTAATACTATGACAAGTTTTATTCCAGCCCATACATGTAAGTGTTCAAGATATGTTCTGCACAAGAATTATCACTGTGTCAAGTTTCATTAAAATATCAGTATGTTTGGTAGTTTGAAGTTGAGGTCCTGACAAGATATTCCTGATGGACGGACGAAGTGTCCCCAGCCATTTTTCAGAGAAAATAAAAACAAGAAATATAATTTAAATACTTTTATAGCATCAAGATTTCATGTATTTTACAAAACAGAACACACACACACACACGCACATACACCTCTATTCCATCCATAAGTATTGCATCCATCACAAACAATGACATAAGTGTCACTTTCCTGTAATTCATTTATGGCATAGATTGTACAACTGCATTCATGTGTTTGTTTTTATTTTCAGACCCATAACATTTAAACATACAAGAGAATGTGTTCTGAGGAAAACTAAAATGTGGACTTCTAGAACAGTTCTTCCTTCTTCATATGAAAAGTACAATACCTGACAAAATGTTATTGTATCTACATCCTCAGATTCTTCAACCATATTCATGTTTCTTTTCATTTTAAAACCCACAACTTTAAACTTAGACATAAAATATAATGATTTCTTAGGAAAATAAAAATACGCGGATTTCTAACACAACATTTTTTCCTTTTTCATATAAAGACTATCACAGTACCTAATTAAAAGCAAACTGTATGACCGAAGTTATTTAAATTGTGCATATAAAGCAGGAACTAAACTGCAGCGCTTTTAAATCTCCTAAATGATTTTTAACAAAATATTTTTTTAACTATAAATGTCTTTAGAAGTGTGTTTGTTTGTTTGTTTTAGATTAAATAGTATGCAGTCAGCATGGTTAATTGTGCACCGTTATTGTCCACCGTCATCAAACGCCACCACGCAGGGCTAGAACGAGATGTAACACGGATCCACCAGTAACTTTGTAATCCTGTGCAGTCTTTTCATCGTTCCTGAAATATTAATAACAACATGGTCTCACTCTTGGAAAAACATTGTATGAACATGTTGTACCATGGTCACTGAAATTTCCTTTGTATTTGCACAGGTGTAAATTGTTTAACTGAAAATAACATAACACCTGAATAAATGGTGAACTCTACCAGTTATTGGAAGTTAAGAGTATGGCAGACAGCTGAAATGGGACATGCTACAAAGCTATGCCCATCTCAATGTTTACATCAGCAAAATCAACGAGACCATTATCTATTACTTTTTGGAAGTTAGAGTATGGCAGACAGCTGAAATGGACGTGCTACAAAGCTATGCCCTTCTCAGTGTTTCAATCAACCAACTCAATGAGACCATACTCTATCTATTACATATTGCACTGAAATTGATAACAACACAATATTACACTGTAACTGATAATGACATATATATCCCTCTGGAATTTGTCTTTAAGTCTTTCAAAAACATGTTGAGCTTGTTGTTTTGTTTTTTTATAAGTATATTTAACTAACTTGACATTAGAGTATATAATATACCGTACTTCTATTTATATATTGCAGGTTTCTTGTTACAAATTTTCACTCAAAATATGTGTTTGCAATAAATGAATGACGCAATAAATGAATGACACATTTTAGAACTGAAGTTTTGGGTCAACATGAGGCAGTTTACATGTATCTCGATTATGTGAATGCATATTTATAAGTGATGCATTCATGCTTGTCTGAATGAAACTTCAGTGTTCGTGATAATGACGTAAACCTGTGAATATGACGTAAACATCTAAACAATTACGTAATAAAAATCGATCAGGGTGAAGAGAAATTTATTTTTTCCTTGTATACCTCTGTATTTAGTCACTCACATTCAAATTGAATGCACACAGATTTATAAGGTGACGTCTTGCTAAAATACAGCTCCCAATCATACAGTCTACTCCTGAGACTGTTTGCTCATGTGATTTCCTACAAATTTAAACTGTTTATAAACTCGAACAAATCAAAGTCATCCTTTCAATGTTAAATCTATTTTAATAAAATTCAATTGTCTTTTATCTTTTAAGGAAAAATATGTCAATTTATGGAAGTAATTGGAAAGGTGAGTCACTGGGATGTGAACACTAAATTGGAATCAGTGTTAAACATAGCCTTGGCCAGCAGAAGGCACATGGGAGGACCTGTAAGCAACCTAGCTGCGAGAATCGTAGCTCTTATGGTGTGTACCTATACCATAGAGATGCCACCCTTTATTGGTTGTTTTAGGTATCAGGGTTGACCGCCTCAAGAGAGGTTTCTGAAGAAATCAAGCAATGCCTGCATAAACAACCGCCGTATTTCAATAGATTAAACCTTAAATACCACGCAGGCATGCATAAAACTCACCAAAGAGAAGAAAACCTCGTCGATCTTAGGCATTTCCGTAAGACTATCTATGTTTTTAGCAGACATTTTCTGGAATGTTTACATTTCGACACATCTCGCGCTGACACGTATTCCATATTTGGAAACTTAAACCCGCCCACAGCCGACACAAATCGACAACATTAACAGAAAAGTGTCAGGTAGGGCGGGGTTAAGTTTCCAAATAGGGAACGAGACGCCACCCGACGAGATGATTTGGATTGTAAACAATGAAAATGTCGGACCTCTAACAGTGGTCTTCGAGCACTGACAATATTGGCACGACTTTCCTCTCTTTGGTAAGTCTTCTGCATGCAGTTGTGGTATTTAAGGTTTGTTGTATTGAAGAACGGTGGTTGTTTATGCAGGCATTGCATGATGCCTTCAGAAACCTCTCCGGAAGAATGCGAACGGAGGTCGGTTCAAAGTCCTGAAGGAAACTAAATAGAGAAGAATCATGGCTCTATGATTCTCACTCACGTCTATAAGCAACCTAAAGTACATTTCACCAAAATTGCATAATTTTGGAAGCGTTCAGGAAGTGATTCGGTTTAAACATAATTATATCCCCATGATTCAAATGACTTCAGCAAAAAGGTTATACGGTAAAAAAAAATTAAAGTTGACCTTGAAAAAAAATCTTTCATGGATATATACAATGACACATTTTAATCAATCTGAGACATTTTGAAATCTGTGTCCTTAAGAGTTTTCCTACTTACATTTGTTTACCACTAAAGATAAGTCTCTGCTGAGGTGGTGGAATTCCTTCCTTCTCTTCTACTCTTTCTTTGATACGTTCAACCTGCCACAGATATAAACACATTAAAAATCAAGGATTTAGTTCTACCTGTCACAAAAATGAACACATTAAAAATCAATGATTTACATATAATCATGAGTAATGTTCGAAATGATTAAGTACATAATTATGAATATAATAAAAGTATGAATATAATAAAAGAACGCATATAATTTGTTGGACTACATCAAACCTAAATTAACTGAATTTTGTTCTTGTTTAATGGCTCAGCCACACATTATTTCGTGCCGCCATACTGCCATCAGGGATTTTTTTGAAAAGGGGGAAGAGGACCAGGCCCTTCAAGTGAGGAAAAAGAATCCACTTTTCGAGGTAAAGAGGAAAAAATATGTGATTTTTCGAGATGTAGGTGGAAATTAAAGACTAATTAATGGGTGTGCAAATATGACTTTGGAGCATTTTAGGTGAAAAGGGTACTTTTTAGATGAACTTCCTTTAATAAATGTATCCAAAACATAACATTACTGAAAAAGTGAGAATAGAGAAATGGTGTTTACCAAAAAAAAAAATGTCATCCTGGATTCTAGGGGAATTTTCCCAGCCAAAGAGGGGAGAAAAGTAGACTATTTTGCTAGCGGAAGAGGCCGAATTCGGTCTCTATATATGTAGGGAAAACCTGGCCATAATTCATGTTTTTTACTATGCATAAGTATGTAGAGTTGTCTGATTGAAAAAGGCTGTCAGAATCAGTTTCAAAACAATATATTCCTTTCTTTGCTGATAATTTTATCCCAAGCAAAGTGTGCCATAAATAAATCCACCTGCATTACCAGGCAGCAACATGTACAATATGTGTAATGTCCAAAATGGGTTTATAAATATGTTTGATACTCTATAAAAGAATATTATCAATACAAGAAAATATGTACCAACAATCAACATTATATATATATTAAAACAAGAAATGTCCCTGTAAGTGACAAATGCCCCTGAAGTGGTTTTGACCTTTGACACCAAAGTGTGACCTTGATTTGGAGCCACGGGACTGGATTTTGCGCGCGATACATCGTCTTGTTGTGGTGAGCACTTGTGACAAGTTATTTGAAAATCCGTCCAGGAATGTCAGAGTTATTGATCGGACACGATTGTACGGACCAACATTGGAGGTTTATGGGGTAAATGTTTTATGAGCTAAATTTTGGTCTATGATTATGAGTTACGCAAACGCATAAACCCGTTTGTACCAAAAATTCCAAGAAATTAGCTCATAAGTATCAGTTCATTCATACATAAGTTTTAAGTGTCCACCCCAAGGAGCTAAGTTTATTTAGAATGATTTCTTACCCCATACACCATGTTCTGGACATATTTCTACAGAAGACTTAGGAGCTTAAGCTCATAAGTCGAATTAGCCCTGAAACCCTGCTGGGACAAACAAATTAGCTCATAAACCTCTAGTTTTGGAGCGGACCGACTGACGGACGGGGGTGGCATAATAAAATTATAACAATTGAATATTAAGCTGTTACCTTATCTGTAGGCTCTATATCAATCTCAATCTGGGGAAAAAGAAGAGTTATAAATAAAACAATTTAACAATCAATGCTATATATATATATATATATAGTCGACTCAAAAATTGAGGATTTCAGGGCATCCTGTCGGCTCCCTGCCTCTCCTACAGTGGGTTAGAGGGTATAGAATCACTTGGGTTAAATGTCTAAATTTAAAATAAAAGAAAAATGCCTGTTAAGTTTCTGATTTATATTTACCCTTTCAGTTGTACGTAAGCAACTGTTTTGAAATTATTGTCCTATAACTGAATTAAGTTTTTTTTGCACCAATATTTACCTAATTTCATTGTGTATCCCTAGAAGCGCCAAACTGTAACAAGTAAACTTTTTTGATGATTACCCTAGGACATTTGTTATCAGTCAGAGCTCTAACCATAAACAGTTACAAGTTTTATAACTGCTGTAAGTTATTGAAATAGTTGCCAAATGTGCAGTGTTTATTTATGTCTGAATACTTATTATTAAGGATAAATACATCTTCATCAAGATCCAATTAGCTGTTGTTCACTAATTGTCATTTTGGTGCCTACAAAATGATTTTTACTGAATTTTATTGCATAACATTAGGTAACTTGAGAGGCTTTGTGCATTGGATTTTCATTGATGCTCATAGAATTTTATTGCATGGTTATAAAGTTGAATAATCATCAGACCTGGAGAAAAAAAAATATATATAGGGAAATTCCTGTTCAGAAGATAGAATGCATCTAAACTTGAATGATTTTGTGGTAGTAACTGCTTCTGGTTACTATCCCAGTTTTAGTGTTTTTTTAATAACAGTCACAGGTTATGAAAAACATGTCATGTCTGAGGGGAAACTGCATAATCCGTCTCTATCTATAGCTGAGGTTGCATTTCCTGACAGTACTGCTTGTAAATATTGCAAGACAACAGCTTTGTGAATAGGACATAGTCAATCCATTTATAGGCCATGACCATTATACCCTTCTTTGCAGCGGCATGTACAAGGCTTTTCCCCAATCAAATTTCTTTTTAAAGTCATGCAGACTTACCTTGGAAATTTCATTCCCGGTTTATGGATTTTTTTCCCCAATTAAAGGCAAAAGGCCCCTTCCCCAAAACTGGAAAAAGTATCTGTAGGCACTTACATGATGGCTAAAATACACGGATGTGTTTATTTGAATCATGTTGTTTTTTGCTGATGACGCTTTTCCTATTCTGTTTTTCATTTGTTTCGATGGAGACGTTTCCATATTCAAATACAGTTTGTTTACAATGTAAAGGTCACATTTATCATGTCAATAAAATGCTTAGAAATTAATACAGTGACAGAAATGCTAGCGTCTCTACGAAAAAGATGTCGGGATAGGTATAAAACGCGGGTTATTTTTCAGCATTTAGCGCCATCAAAGAAAAAATGGCCAATCAGTGATGAGTAATCTGACACACCTACGCATTCGCAGGTGCTTGTCTTGGTCTATATCATACCCTACTTTACATTACGATATTGAAGAATTTGAATAGAGAAAAATTGAAATGATTTGGCAATTTTCGACATCATGATCATATAAGATCATTTAAAATCGACATTTAAATAATAAAAACAACTAGCCCATCGGGCTTGTCAACTGTGAGTTTTTACTAGTCCTTCTCGTGCTAGCGTTAGTGTTCATTCGGTCAGTAAGAATAATTTTTTTGAGAGGTGTTGCACCCAAGTGATAAAAATGCACCAAATCATTTCATCAATGATCACTGCATAAATGTATGCTTATATGCATGGCTCGTGAAATAACAGGTTGACACTAGATATTATCAAAACAAGAGACCCAAGAGGACCTGTGAACGCTCTACTGGCTAACATGGCTCTTATAAACATCAATGAAGCGAGTGACTGCAATTTACGTTGCCGAGTGACTGCAATTTACGTTGTTTTTTTTGAAAGTTTTGGGCAAAATACAGTAATATTTTTACTAAATCATCAAGGGCCATAACTAAAAAATCTGGTAAAGATTAGAAGAAAAATGAAGGCCCTATTGTATAAAACGAGGCAAAATATATATAATACTACTCAAAATTTGCTAAGGATCTCTTTTTTGTTGTCTAAATTTTTTGCTGAAATAAATAGCATTTCTATTTTACATGAAATTATTGATCTCATGACATGATTCAAATTGTGGAATTGTTGAAGTATCAATGAAATTAATATCGTTATTGTGAATTAATTTCTAATAAAATTATATGTAAGAATAAATGTGATCCTTGGCAAATTTTGAGTAGTATAGCATTTTTAACGAAATCAAGGGCCATAAGTTAACACCGCTGTTACTGGTCCGATCTGGTTTTCGAACTTGTCCGAGCTTTCATTGATATTAACAATCTGGTAAAGTCTGGTAAAGATCTGATAAAAAATGAAGGCCCTATCGTCTTAACGAGGCAAAATATAGAATTTATAACTCCATCAACGGCCATAACTCCGCTAAAACTGGTCCGATCTGGCTGGTTTTCAAACTTGTCCGAGCTTTCATTGACATTAACAATCTGGAAAAGTTTGGTAAAATTCGGATGAAAAATGAAGGCCCTACTGACTAAAATTGCAGCGATAAAACATCACTGTTTGAACTGTTAATATTCCATAGATCTTTCTTCTTCAGTTCAACGTGACAAATTTGCGTGACCTTTCAATGAAAATATGAAAGCTGTTATGTGATTGGTTCAAATCAAGTAATCGACCAATGAAATGCGCGCTTATAAATCGACAATCAATTTTAATCAAGATAAGAGAACTTTTTATTTATAAACAAATACGGCTACAAATTACAAGCGATAAATCATAACAAGAGGTCAATGACCTTGAAGCTCTACTGATTGATTTTGATTTCAGGAAGTAGTCGCTACAGACTTGTTTTTTGAAAATCTATTTTTAACCGTTGCGGCCATCTTGAATTTCCGGCCGACCTGAAATTTTGCTAAGATCAATAAGACATTAAGAGCAACATTCCTGTGAAGTTTCATGAAAATCCGTCAGGTAGTTTCAAAGAAGTAGTCGCTACAAGTTTTCATTATATAACTCTATGTAAACAAAGCAGCCATGTTTAAGGTCAAATCAAAACGATTTTCGACAAGGACCAACATCATGTCATACTGATCATTTTAGAAAAAGTCCCATATCAATATCTCTTATTGTTTTGAAGAAGTAGTCGCTACAAACTTATTTATTTTAAATCTATTTTTAGCTGTGGTGGCCATCTTGAATTTCCGGCCGACCTGAAATTTTTCTAGGATCAACTAGACATCAAGAGCAACATTCCTGTGAAGTTTCATGAACATCCGTCAAGTAGTTTCAGAGGAGTAGTCGCTACAAGTTTTTACTATATAACTCTATGTAACCAAAGATGGCCACTGGCAGCCATGTTTAACGTTGAATCAAAATAATTTTCCACAAGGATCTACATCATGTCATGCTGATCATTTTAGAAAAAGTCCCATATCAATATCACTTATAGTTTTCAAGAAGTAGTCGCTACAAACTTCTTTTTTAAAAATCTATTTTTAGCTGTGACGGCCATCTTGAATTTCCGGTCGACCTGAAATTTTGATAGGATCAATTAGACATCAAGAGCAACATTCCTGTAAAGTTTCATGACAATCCGCCAAGTAGTTTCAGAGGAGTAGTCGCTACAAGTTTTTACTATATAACTCTATGTAAACAAAGATGGCCGCTGGCAGCCATGTTTAACGTTGAATCAAAACGATTTTTGACTAGGATCAACATCATGTAATGCTGATCATTTTAGAAAAAGTCCCATATCAATATCACTTATAGTTTTCAAGAAGTAGTCGCTACAAACTTATTTTTTAAAAATCTATTTTTAGCTGTGACGGCCATCTTGAATTTCCGGCCGACCTGAAATTTTTCTAGGATCAATCAGACATCAAGAGCAACATTCCTGTAAAGTTTCATGACAATCCGCCAAGTAGTTTCAGAGAAGTAGTCGCTACAAGTTTTTACTATATAACTCTATGTAAACAAAGATGGCCGCTGGCAGCCATGTTTAACGTTGAATCAAAACGATTTTTGACTAGGATCAACATCATGTCATGCTGATCATTTTAGAAAAAGTCCCATATCAATATCACTTATAGTTTTCAAGAAGAAGTCGCTACAAACTTGTATTTTAAAACTCTATTTTTAGCTTTAGCGGCCATCTTGGATTTCACATCAACATGAATTTTTGCTAGGATCAACTAGACTTTATGGGCAACATTTCTGTAAAGTTTCATGAATATCCATCCAGTAGTTTCAGCTGTGAAGTTGCTACAAGTTTTTACTATATAACTCTATGTAAACAAAGATGGCCGCTGGCAGCCATGTTTAACGTTGAATCAAAACGATTTTTGACTAGGATCAACTTCATATCATGCTGATCATTTTAGAAAAAGTCCCATATCAATATCACTTATAGTTTTCAAGAAGAAGTCGCTACAAACTTGTATCTTAAAACTCTATTTTTAGCTTTGGCGGCCATCTTGGATTTCACATCAACATGAATTTTTGCTAGGATCAACTAGACTTTATGGGCAACATTTCTGTAAAGTTTCATGAATATCCATCCAGTAGTTTCAGCTGTGAAGTCGCTACAAGTTTTTACTATATAACTCTATGTAAACAAAGATGGCCGCTGGCAGCCATGTTTAACGTTGAATCAAAACGATTTTTGACTAGGATCAACATCATGTCATGCTGATCATTTTAGAAAAAGTCCCATATCAATATCACTTATAGTTTTCAAGAAGAAGTCGCTACAAACTTGTATTTTAAAACTCTATTTTTAGCTTTGGCGGCCATCTTGGATTTCACATCAACAAGAATTTTTGCTAGGATCAACTAGACTTTATGGGCAACATTTCTGTAAAGTTTCATGAATATCCATCCAGTAGTTTCAGCTGTGAAGTCGCTACAAGTTTTTACTATATAACTCTATGTAAACAAAGATGGCCGCTGGCAGCCATGTTTAACGTTGAATCAAAACGATTTTTGACTAGGATCAACATCATGTCATGCTGATCATTTTAGAAAAAGTCCCATATCAATATCACTTATAGTTTTCAAGAAGAAGTCGCTACAAACTTGTATTTTAAAACTCTATTTTTAGCTTTGGCGGCCATCTTGGATTTCACATCAACATGAATTTTTGCTAGGATCAACTAGACTTTATGGGCAACATTTCTGTAAAGTTTCATGAATATCCATCCAGTAGTTTCAGCTGTGAAGTCGCTACAAATAAAAGTTTACGGACAGACAGACGGACAGACGGACGGACGGACGACGGACTCCGCACCACGGCATAAGCTCTGCTGATCTCTGATCAGTAGAGCTAAAAACACGATTTCTGATTGGATTTTAGTTTTAACAAGAGGTCAATGACCATGAAGCTCTACTGATTGATTTAGATTTCAGGAAGTAGTCGCTACAGACTTGTTTTTTGAAAAATTATTTTTAGCCGTGGCGGCCATCTTGAATTTCCGGCCGACCTAAAATTTTGCTAGGATCAATTAGACATCAAGAGCAACATTCCTGTGAAGTTTCATGAAAATCCGCCAAGTAGTTTCAAAGGAGTAGTCGCTACAAGTTTTTACTATATAACTTTATGTAAACAAAGATGGCCGCTGGCAGCCATGTTTAACGTTGAATCAAAACAATTTTTGACAATGACCAACATCATATCATGCTGATCATTTTAGAAAAAGTCCCATAACAATATCACTTATAGTTTTCAAGAAGTAGTCGCTACAAACTTGTATTTTGAAAATTTATTTTTAACCGTGGCGGCCATCTTGAATTTCCCGCCGACCTGAAATTTTGCTAGGATCAATGAGACATCAATAGCAACATTCCTGTGAAGTTTCATGAAAATCCGTAAAGTAGTTTCCGAGGAATAGTCGCTACAAGTTTTCATAATATAACTCTATGTAAACAAAGATGGCCGCTGACAGCCATGTTTAACATCGAATCAAAACAATTTTTGACAAGGACTAACATCATGTCCTGCTGATCATTTTACAAAAAGTCCCATATCAATATCACTTATAGTTTTCAAGAAGTAGTCGCTACAAACTTGTATTTTGAAAATCTATTTTTAGCTGTGGGGGCCATCTTGAATTTCCGGCCGACCTGAAATTTTGCTAGGATCAATTAGACATCAAGAGCAACATTCCTGTGAAGTTTCATGAGAATCTGTCAAGGAGTTTCAGAAGAGTAGTCGCTACAAGTTTTCATCATATAACTCTATGTAAACAAAGATGGCCACTGGCAGCCATGTTTAACGTCGAATCAAAATAATGTTTGACTCTGATAAGCATCATGTCATGCTGATCATTTTACAAAAAATCCCCTATAAATATCACTTATAGTTTTCAAGACGTAGTCGCTACAAACTTCTTTTTTAAAAATCTATTTTTAGCCGTGGCGGCCATCTTGAATTTCCGGCCGACCTAAAATTTTGCTAGGATCAATTAGACATCAAGAGCAACATTCCTGTGAAGTTTCATGAAAATCCGCCAAGTAGTTTCAAAGGAGTAGTCGCTACAAGTTTTTACTATATAACTTTATGTAAACAAAGATGGCCGCTGGCAGCCATGTTTAACATTGAATCAAAACAATTTTTGACAATGACCAACATCATATCATGCTGATCATTTTAGGAAAAGTCCCATAACAATATCACTTATAGTTTTCAAGAAGTAGTCGCTACAAACTTGTATTTTGAAAATTTATTTTTAGCCGTGGCGGACATCTTGAATTAAGAGCAACATTCCTGTGAAGTTTCATGAAAATCCGCCAAGTAGTTTCAAAGGAGTAGTCGCTACAAGTTTTTACTATATAACTCTATGTAAACAAAGATGGCCGCTGGCAGCCATGTTTAACATTGAATCAAAACAATTTTTGACAAGGACCAACATCATATCATGCTGATCATTTTAGAAAAAGTCCCATATCAATATCACTTATAGTTTTCAAGAAGTAGTCGCTACAAACTTGTATTTTGAAAAATTATTTTTAGCCGTGGCAGCCATCTTGAACTTCCGGCCGACCTGAAATTTTGCTAGGATCAATTAGACATCAAGAGCAACATTCCTGTGAAGTTTCATGAAAATCCGCCAAGTAGTTTCAAAGGAGTAGTCGCTACAAGTTTTTACTATATAACTCTATGTAAACCAAGATGGCCGCTGGCAGCCATGTTTAACGTTGAATCAAAACAATTTTTGACAAGGACCAACATCATATCATGCTGATCAATTTAGAAAAAGTCCCATATCAATATCACTTATAGTTGTCAAGAAGTAGTCACTACAAACTTATATTTTGAAAATTTATTTTTAGCCGTGGCGGCCATCTTGAATTTCCGGCTGACCTGAAATTTTGCTAGGATCAATTAGACATCAAGAGCAACATTCCTGTGAAGTTTCATGAAAATCCGTCAAGTAGTTTCAGAGGAGTAGTCGCTACAAGTTTTCATTATATAACTCTATGTAAACAAAGATGGCCGCTGACAGCCATGTTTAACATCGAATCAAAACGATTTTCGACAAGGACCAACATCATGTCATGCTCAGGGGTGTAAAATTATTTTAGAAGTCACTCGCCCTGTAGGACTAGTAGATGGAAAAAGCTACTCGCCCTTAACAACTTTCCACTTGCCCTTACCTAAATGCAATTTACAACGTGTTACATTGAATTCAAAACTATATATTCATTTCATAAATGTTACCTCTTTTATTCGTTATTTTTGGTCATGTTCCTTCTGTTGGAACTTTCTTTTATTAGCCTGTAAAACTGTATGTGCCTTATCATATTCTCGTTTCTCGTCATCGCTCTCTCCAATTTTTGAAGAAAAAACCCCGATATAAATCAGTATGTTTTTACCATATCGCGCGATATTAGCCGGTGTCAATGTAAACAAATACACCGGGCGTGAAATTCAGACTGCTTACCAGTTACCTTCATTGTGGCATATGTTTATCGACTTTTACGCGAAGAAACACAATGAAACTCAGTCTTCCATAATTGCTTAGCAACGGACGAGCACTTTCTAATCTCACTTCCGGTTAATTTCAATCTTATTTCAGTCGTTTTTTTACTCAAAAAGTTTTAAACATGCGTTTATTTTTATTTTTACTGTAAAACCTCACTCGCCCTGTCGGACTAGTACATCTGAATTCTTCCTCGCCCGGAATTTTACACCCCTGATGCTGATCATTTTAGAAAAAGTCCCATATCAATATCACTTATAGTTTTCAAGAAGTAGTCGCTACAAACTTGTTTTTTAAAAACCTATTTTTAGATCTGGCGGCCATCTTGGATTTCACATCAACATGAATTTTTGCTAGGATCAACTAGACTTCATGGGCAACATTTCTGTAAAGTTTCATGAAAATCCATTCAGTAGTTTCAGAGGAGTAGTCGCTACAAAAAAAGTTTACGGACAGACAGACAGATGGGACAGACGGACGCCGCACCACGGCATAAGCTCTGCTGATCTCTGATCAGTAGAGCTAAAAATGACCGGACACTCGGACAGAGTAAAGGGAAATTTACAAACGATAAAATGAGATTTCTGATAGGATTTTAGTTTTAAAAATAGCCGTACACTTGCTCCGACTAACGGGAATTTTCTGCCGGACCTTTCAAAAATGTGCCTGTCATGTCCGACGGTTTTCGCGGAGACTGCGACAGGAAGGAGAAACGGATCGTTTGATGTTGTTTTAGGTGTGTGAAAAACAGCAAATTTTTATAAATTATTACGATTACAAACTCAATAAAGTTGTGAAATGTAAACATAAGTATTATTTATTCACATTGTGTCCTTTGATACAGAGCGATTATTTGTTTGCTTGAATAAAAGCACATTTTACCAGACTTTTACCAGACGGTTCCGTGTAACAAAGATGGCGCTACTCTGCACCAAAAGAAAATGGTGACAGTGTATAGCTATTGCAAACGAGATATGAGACTACGGGTTATTTAGGCATTAATAATAACAAAAAGTGAATAGTAGACATATTTATCTTTGTCAAGAAGGTAATTTCATGGTGGTGATTATAAGACTAAGCCTAAAAAGAGGTGATGAAAATGTGCCTTTTCAGATATAAGCTGAAATTTCAAATGGTGTAGAGCTTTTGCAAACGAGATACGAAGTATGGGTTATATTAGGCATTAATAACAACAAGAAGTGAATAGCAGACATATTAATCGTTGTCAAGAAGGTAATTTTGTGATGTTGATTATAACAGAAAGCCGTAAATAAGAGGCTGTAAAAACTGCCTAATTTATAACTTTCACATCCGGAAGGTCAAGATATTCAGTAGGTGAAAATAAAGGGGTTTACTCGGACTTTATCCTCAATCTCTGTATGAAAAACGAAAATCTTAGACAATGATTTAAATTAAATGTATCCATATTGCAGTGTTCCCACTGACTTTTTCATTTGGGGGTACATGTACCCCCTACTGTTAAATTTTGGGGGTACACTACAAATTTTTAAACCTTTCAACATACTTTATTTGCTACTGAAGGCATTACAATACACAGCACAGTGTAAAATTCAAGTTGACAACAGTTACAGTAAATCATCAACATGTTTGCGCATCTATAAATAGTACACGGGAGAGACGAAACACGATTTGAATTAATTATTTGATCTTCAGTTATTCTATTATTAAGTTTTTATTTTAATTTTAAATATACTTACTAAAACTGAAAAAGAAATAAGTCAAAACCACCAGAATGAGATGTCGATGTTTTCTCTACTTTCATTTAGGTATCGCGTGCGCTTATGACGTCATAACCAATCATCGTGGTATGCACTAGAGGGATAGGGCAATTGACGCAATTACTCGGGATAATGTTTTCGTAAACAAAGCGTTTTAGTTTCGTTTTGATTTTTCAAAAAATATTCGGACAAAGTGGACGAGAATTTGGAAATCTACCGACGGTCATGCTTTCTTATTATCAGACTTGTATTTTTTCTGTGCATGCATGCACGTACGAGGTCAGTTTTCTGTGCGTGATTTTTTGTTTTCATGCGTGATTCACGCACATATGTGCGTGAATGGGAACACTGATATTGGTGTTTTAAAATCAGATAACACCAAAAGAAGATACATAGATGTACACAAAAACCAAAGCTTTTAATATAATTATCACTACAAACTAGTTTTATAAAGGGCTAATGTCAGTTGAGCACCAACGATAAACACCGAGTTCACCCCCTACCAGAATGTAGAGGTCTTTTATTTTATTGATCACTGATTGGTCAAATTATGTTGATGATGTCATGTAAAAGTTATGAATTTGAGATGTTGGCTGAAATTTTAACTTTTCAAATGTAACGTGCTTACTTTGCTTTTGCCAATATACTGGTTTACCCTCTGTCATGAGTATTATTACGATCGATTTACCTGTATCGATAAAATAGTAAATGGCGGCGTTCTAGGCCGACAACATTTATCGATAAACTAGAGCATTTATGAACCCATTTCTCCTTCCTGCATACTTACTCCCTGGTGATATAAAGTGTAAATGGTTCAAATACATTTTTGGATGTGATACCCAGCACTAATAGTAATACATCTTCATCTACACTGAACACAAAAATGCTTTGGGGAGCAGTACAATTAATGTTTGAAAACAACCACTTTACAAGAAAACTAAATCGTAAATGAACTGGGTAATATCTATTTTGAATTTTGTCACTTTTTCTAGAAAAAGTCAAAAAATATAACATACCTCCTTTCCTGTAAGTGTCTGAAAAACAAAACACAAACAGATTAGTTACATTTAGAAAGGTTAATTTTCAATAGAGTTGGTATAATTCAGACTCACTACTTTGTCACACACTTACTTTTACTTTGATAAGCATTTTTGTTCTTTTCTCTCTTTATTTCGTAACCGGAAGTTAAAATAATGTTTTACTGGAGAAATTTGCTTTCTGTAAATTGATTGGTCAAAATATAGAAATTGGCTAGCATTACGAAACAATGTGCAAAAGTAACCAAAAAATATTTTGTCTTTTTATATTTTAATACTTTATGAATACTGTACATTCTTTATGTATACATAATACACGATATTAATTGTAACTTATTTAAATGAAATAATTTAGTGACCGTTGACAGTAACAGTTCGAGTATAACAAAGTTTAATAATTATTAACATTTTACCGCATACGATACTGTACCGTAAACATAGTCAAAACCATTTTTGTAGGTCACCGGTGTTACAGTACGTTTTTCATGCTGTTTAATTTTACTGGTTTAAAATATTTATTTATTGACGATGGTGTCATTTGCTTTCTTGGTGAGTACAGTTTTGATTAATGTAGAATTTATATATTGCAATATTACAAAGCACGCATTTAGCATGGCATAGCATATTTATTGCGGATAATTCACCAACTCTGTTTGTAAACAAAATGGAGTCACCTAAGAAGGCTCTGATTATTAAAAGAACAGCACTAAGTTTTTTTAATTGCAAGCACATACGTTACTTAAATGTGCTGTTGAGAACCTGAAAAGAACTACAGAAAGCAGATATCTATAGTATAGACTAACATTTTTACATGTCAACAAGTCACTGTGCCATGTTTATTATTAAGACTAAGACAATTTACTGCCATTTTAGGAATAGACCCCTTTTTTTGTTTGCATGGCCTTTTTACCATTTTTGGGGAAGGGGCCTGTTGGCCTCAATTGGGGAAAAAATCCATGAATGCGGAATGAAATTTCAAAGAGGTAAGTTTAAAAAATGGGGAAAACTGCTTAATCTAATAAGGGATTTGTTTGGGGAAGGTACAGCTCACGCAAAACCCACACTTTACTCTTTCACACCAAGTAAGGAATTTACAAATCACGTAATTCGATGATTAAACTACTTGGAATTCATAATTTTGATACAGCATCATCAAAAAAACTGACCAATCAGTAACCAGAAATAAGACATTACCAATACATTCTGGTAGGTGATAAACTCGGTCTTTATCCTTGATGTTCAACCAAGTTTACTGTTAAAATTAAGGTATCTACAGTGTGATTCTTTTAAAACCAAGGGGTGTTTCATGCATATTCATGCAAACTGATTCAATAAATGTATCTTTTAAAATCAAAATCTTGAGAATTATCATCTTTTTACTCTGCCATAGATTTTTATTTTACTATAGAACCTAAGGATAAAAACTAAGTAACACAAATTTTATCACCTACTGAAAATGAAATAAAATCTCAACATCTCTGTAATAGAAAATTATGAATGGGAATCAGCTACGCGAAAATCTCTCAGCGTAATTACGCCAAGATACTTCGCGTAGACAAACTCGGAGTACGACTTTGCCTAGTCGAAACTGCTCAATTAAAAGGTCGAAACTGCCCAGGTAAAAGGTGCAACTTTTTCTAATTGCAGTCATTTTAATGCATAATTATTCAATAAAAAATCGAAGCAGAAGACTATTTTGGAAAAGCGGATAAATAGGTAAATTTTGAATGCATGGATTATGTACAGTATACTTGGTCACAACAGTTACATGGCGGTTCCCTGGGCATATGCACGTACGCACATGCGTACAGGCTATTAAAGAAGCAAAAAAATAGGAAAAGCTAAAAATGGGAAAAATCCAATAAAAACTGAAGGTATATGGGGGTTAGGCACATTTTGTGAATCCAAAACTTGATGGTGCGTATACCTAAATTTGCCCCAGGAACGCCCCTGGTTCCTCGTACCGGCTTCACGGCGAATGAACATAAAATTCAATCAGTAATTATTATAATTATATTTTTAAATAATCGTTATTTATGATTTTTTTTTTACTATTCTGCTGTTTATTAGTAATACATCAATGGGTTCTTTAGTCTGAAAACAATTTGTAAAGAATTCCGAGTCGTAAACCAGTTCACAGATAACAATTATTAATATGTCTGTGAGGCAAAGGATTATGGGCAGGGCTTTTTTCAACAAAATTGGGAAGAGGCCCAGGCCTGTCCATTTTGGGAAAAAAGAACGCGCTTATTTCTCATTTTGGGAAAAATACAAGGTTTCATAAATTAAGTAAATATGACCTTAATATACTTTATTTATATTGTCATCCATCATGTCCATTATTTACAATAATTATTAACTTTTCCAAGTCGGAATTTACTTGGCAGCCAAAAACACACTGCAGAATTCATGCTTTTTCTCAAATTCTGACAGACTGCTGTTTTCCGATTGGGAAATATTTCTGCCACAGTTGGGAAAAAACAGTCCAATTTTCTGTTGGGAAGAGGCCCTTTACAGGCCTCTGTTATATAAGGTAAAAAAGCCCTGATGGGTGTTAATGTCAGTTGAAGAATTGACTTTTTGACAGCAGAAACAAACACAACTTGTGATTAAATGCATTAAAAGTTTGAAATACGTATTTGTTTAGAAATTTATTCATTGTATTTATCTGTCGTGTCAACTTTGCACAGAAAGGATACACTCAGCGTTGCATTGTTTGTACTTTTTCTGGCGATTGATTGCTTTTTCAAGAGCGCTGTCAGACAAGTAGCAAAGTTGTTCTAAAAAGATTCAGATTTTTTTTATTCCCAATAAAATATCACCACAGGTGTGCACTTATGATTAATTGGATTCTTTGTGGAGTCACTCGGAGTGTTTGATCACACCAAGTGACTCGACAGTGGCGTACTTTCACCGTGTGGATTCGCCCAGTCCAAACTATTACTTCACGTAGCACTCGATGCAACCAAACTCGGCGAATCACGTGAAGTGTGGGGTTCGAGTGAGCTGTACTGTACATGTCTCTGCAAAGAAGGGTAAAAAGGCCCTGATGTGTGTGCAGCTTCTTAGGGTCAGAGTTACTCCTATAGTGATAACTGGGGGATTAATGAAAAAACTAAAGTTATGCACTTTCAGCGGTGTCTGCGGCGTTGGGTCGATTGTTTCCTAGATAATTTAGCCGAACAAATCTATCAACATGATCAATTAATCTGTATTATACCAAGTTGCAATGATAAAACTGCACCTTTGTTGATTGTAGTGTCACAAAAAAACATTTATGTTTTGAAGTACGGTTGTCTTTTACTATATCTGCCATATTGTCAGTTTGCATATTAATTAAATTACTGTGATATTCTCGAGCATTCATTAACCCCTCATCAAATAACTCTCCTCATCAAACAACTCCACTATCAACATCGAAGGATTTTAGGTGTGAACAAACTCTTCTCGAAGCATAGTTAAGATTTAAAATTTAAAGATAAGCAATTAGATGTTGTTCAGATTCAGAGAGTTGCGAGTGCCAAAAGGAAAAGTTGGTTCCAATTTTGAAATTGTCTAAATTGTATGTGAATTATTTAATGATGACGTGACTCTTGAGATGAGTAATAACAAATGTAGAAAATTTAATATTTTTTACTTAATCAACTTAATCTGAAATGGGTTGACAGTCTGTAAGTCGCGTCTCATCCTTTATCACATTTTTATTATCTTTTTTTTTATTGTTTCTAAGGTTTAACGTCCCTCCGACCGAGGACCCGATAGAACTTCCTAAAGGGATGGGTACAGTAGAGTCTGGACTATGTCGTTGAGTGGGTAGATTGATTCGTGCTGCTTTATCGTTGATTCAGTCGTCTTTGTGTTGGTGGTTATCTTTGACGCTCTATGTAGTTTTCGCTGCGGCGGTGAGGTGCTGGGCCTGGTCTACATCAGGTAATGGTGATATTTGCTATCCTAACCGCTACATTGGGCTTGTGGTGGTGACGATCCCTTTTAGGGCCATACCCGCCATGGTGGACCACTGCCGCATGTACCAACTCAGGGGTGTAAAAATTTGGAAAAATCCACTTGCCCTGCATGACTAGTGGAAGCAAAAAGCTACTCGCGCTTACCAATTTACCCCTCGCCCTGCAGCATATAACCTGAACATTATTTTCACCACTATAGTAAGCTACAATAAGTACATTTGTGTACTCACAGCCACAGTAGTAGCTGACAGGCAGTTTGTGGATATTTTATTGTTATGCAAATAAAGAAAACGCCAT
The DNA here is from genome assembly GCA_037043455.1 of Cyrtodaria siliqua. Taxonomy (NCBI): domain Eukaryota; kingdom Metazoa; phylum Mollusca; class Bivalvia; order Adapedonta; family Hiatellidae; genus Cyrtodaria; species Cyrtodaria siliqua. The sequence goes on from JAWPHD010012167.1 coordinate 51,762, forward strand.
ATTATCTAACAACACATTTAATATTATGGTCTGCAACCTGTCCTCATACACTCTCTTTTTCTCTGACAGTCTCTCATTTCAGTGCCCACATTCACTTGAAATAAACACATTAAGATGTATTCCCTTCCACGCGGACATTCGTCAAGGAGTTGGCAAAAAAATAAGCGCGGCAGAGAATTAACTTCTTCAGCAACATTCTGCTGAACTTTCTCTTCAGTATTTTGTCTCCATTGGACAAATAATAGACGCCAGAACTAATTAATAGCGGTTGGGAACTACGCTTGGTGTTCAGCCATACACATTCTGATTCGCCGACACTCGGGCCGAATCCGCTTGCAGGCGCTGACGCAGACTTTCCGAACAGCGACCTGATGTCTGGCAGATTGTTTGTTTACCCGCCATGTTTACGGTGTCGATATAAAAAAAAACAGTCTGACTGGTTATCGATATATATTGCATCACACTCCCAATTGATTTTAGCGTGAATTGAATCACAGTCTATATGACGCCTGGGTTACCTGGTAACAAACAAACACCTGTTAATCTGGGTCCTGCAAACGACAATACGGAACAAAATTACGCGTCGGAAATGATCCAGATTTGAAATATTGTAACATTGTGTTTGAACGATAGTTTAACTTAATTTTTATAGTGCAAAAAGTCACTCGCCCTGTCGGACGACCAGATGCTAAATGTTACTCGTCCGCAGGCAGCTTGCACTCGCCAATGCGAGCGGGCGAGTGGAATTTTACACCCCTGCCAACTGACGTCCAACATTTTTCCTCCTCTACTTTGAATATGCTGAGGCATTGGGTCATCTCGGTGTTGAAGTTCGGCATAACCAGCAGTTGATATATTCTCTGGCGGGAGCACAGTGGCCGACATCGGTGATTAGTCACGCAACACCAGTCCCTCATCACGTGAATATCGTGATGACCAGGAGAAGATTTTTATTACCTGCATTCCTCAAACAGTTTTGAATGGGTTGTTCACAGACTTCATCTACACAATGACATAACAACTGATCAAACAGCGGGAGTATTCATCACTTTCAGTGATAGTTCTAGTTACTTTCTATATGTTTCCATATCTGATATGAATCATATGATTAGATAGAATATAAACAGATGCTTCTAGATCTGTTTGCAATTTTGCTGTAACTATCCTCTAAGCTTTGCAAAGCCAGAAAATCATTTTGACCCCACATGTTTGCATTGTAATTTTATTGACAGCCGAAAACCAAAATGGTGGACAGAAATTTCTATTTTTCCAGGGAAGGGCAATTTGAAAAAAATCATTTGACCAATAGTGGTGTAAATAAAAACCATTATACTATTACCTACCTTTTATTTGATAAATATAATCGTTTTAATTTCAAAACAAAAGTAAAGTATGATCGATTGTTGGAGGTGTTTACCATTGAACAACACTTCACTGCATAGCCTATGTTTTACTTGATACAACCGAAACCTCAGTGTTCTCCAGAAGCCCTGGCGGCCTGCAATATCGCCTATTACTCTAGAACCTAGCGCCGGCTACTTTTCTCAAATATACAAAAAAAATAGAATTATTTGTCTTTGTACATATAAAAGTGTCCTTACAGACCAATGAAAAATGATTGTAAAATGCACCAGAACGCATCATTCTGCACCGTCAAAATAAAAAAAATCCGGGGCAGACCCCCCAAACCCCTCTAGTGGGTGTGGACACCCCTCCCACACCCACCCCCTCGCACTGAAACCTAAAAAAAGTCATGTTCTGATGACAAATGTCTAAAAATAATGCTGCCATGTGTGTGTGTGGGTGGTGGGTGGTGTGGGGAGGGTGTAAATGATTTTTTGGCTTAGTGAAGCTTGGCGAATGGCTATGACAAAATTATAAACAGATCCAGGAGCATCTATTTTCATTCCATCGAACCATCTATATCAGGTATGAAAACATTTAGCAATTAATAAAAATCATTCAGGCACCCTGAAATGCACAGTAGTGCAGTTCTTTAAATTCCATGTGAGCCTCCGTGGTCGAGGTGTTAATGAAGTTGAGTTGTAAACCTTCTCGCCTTTCACTTCTGTTGGTTTGAATCCCACTGGGAGCTCAACGTGTTAGTGAGAAAGTGTTGATTGTTACAGATTGTGGGAGGTGTACAGTACTGGTTCTACCCAGGAATGAGTGGGTGGTCTGCCTTCACCACAAAAAATCAAAAGTCATGCAGAGACTAAAAGATGCTGATAAACAAAGTTAAACACAAAACAAACAAATTAAATTCCAACCGAGGTACTTTAGATTTTGCCTGTCGTCTGGAAAAAATACCCCATACCTGAATCTGTTTTTTGATCATAATGATACTTTAATTCCTAGCATTATAATGACCTGTAACATAATTCCCAATATAATGACCTGTAACATAATTCCCAATATTATGACCTGTAACATAATTCCCAATATAATGACCTGTAACATAATTCCCAATCTTATGATCTGTAACATAATTCCCAATATTATGATCTGTAACATAATTCCCAACATTATGATCTGTAACATAATTTCCAACATTATAATCTGTAACATACTTTCCAACATTACGATCTGCAACATACTTCCGAACTTTATCATATGTAACATCATAATTGCTTCCACTTGCTTACAATATTCAATATCTGTTGAAGTAATTTTATTACAATATTATTGACAGTTTACTTGGCAGTGGTATGTCAACACAAACCTGAAAGGAAAAGTTTTATTTACTTCACCTTTGAATTCTTTTATGAGCCCTTTTAGACCTTGCACTAGTCAGCTTTTAGGGGACTGGGGCCAGGGCCCTCAGGAAGGGGAATTTTGCGTTGTTACCAAGAATTTACCATTCCAAATTGCAAAATATATGCTGTTTTCCTGTATTGGAGTTAAAAGAAATACTAATAATAAAAAAAAAAAATTAAAAAGGGGAATTTTTCACAGGAAAAAAGGGGAAAATATATACATTTAATGGGAGGGGAATGGGGCCGAATGTTGGCCCCAAAAATGGCCAAACGAATGCCCTGTCTTAGGTGTGCATATTTATTATTACCCTCCTGTACTATAGAGTGGGAGGTTGATTGCCACCCAAACATTTCCTTGACAGCTTAGTAATGTTAGTAGAGTGCCAGCACTGTCATGCAACTGTTGTGTCCGGTCCTTAACTCCTAACTGCTTCGTATATATGAAATGAAACCTAATACATGTGTGTGTGTGTAATCAATAGATAGAGAGTTACCCACCAGATTTATGGTAACATGTTGTAGGTCAGGGGTCAAGGTCATGCCGTTTTGTGTATGTTTCAATTAACTCCCTAACTGGTTCAGAAATTTGCTATACATGTAAATGTACAATAGACTTTGTCACATACCAACTTTGGGGTCTTGTGTTTAAGGTCAGGGGTCATTCAAAGTCATGCAGTTATTATATCTGGTCTATATCTTCTTAACCACTTGATTATGACTGAACTGAACTACAAGATGGTTCCAATCTTAAACAAACATACACTTATTGCAGTGAGCTATATTTCAAAACTGTTTCTTTGGTGTTTAACGTCATTTTTAGCACATTTTAGCCCATGTATGACGGTCAGTTTTTAGCTCGACTATTCAAAGAATAAGAGAGCATATATATATAATCACGTCATTATTGGCATTCCACATTAAGGTTTGCGTGTAAGCTGTGTTTACAAGTCTATATCTCTTACATTTCTAGCACAACCAAATTTGGCCATGAGCTTCCTTATAGCATTATCTTAAGGGCTGCATAAGCAATTTTGGTTCCTGTAACCCATGGGCTCCCATGGAACCCAAATTATGATAGCCCATAAAATGTGTCTCATTTCGCATCAAATTTTGTGTGTAAGCTGTGTTTACAAGTCTATATCTCTTACATTTCTTACCCTAGCACAACCACATTTGGCCATGAGCTTCCTTATAGTATTATCTTAAGGGCTGCATAAGCAATTTTGGTTCCTGTAACCCCTGGGCTCCCATTGAACCCAAATTCTAATAGCCCTTAAAATGTGTCTATTTCACATCAAATGTTGCGTGTAAGCTGTGTTAACAGGTCTGTATATCTCTTACATTTCTTGTCCTAGCTGAACTAAATTTGGGAATTGGTTTCCTTATAGTATGTTGTAAAGGGTTCAGGGTTTGACACTAAATTTTTGTAAACGGGTAGTCCGGAGGACTAGTGACTTTAAAAATCTTGTAGTCCTTCTGAGAACTAGATGGTCCTTCAAAAAAATGGTGTATTTAGCAACAAAAAAAACAACAGGTGTATAACAGGAGACGAACTTCAAAGTGAACAGTGCCAAAAACCCTTTTCTTCTTGAAGATACCAACTGAAATCGTAAAACTTTATTTATTTTTTTCGGTTTCTCCACAGGCAGACTTTCATCAGATTTAGATGCATTTTCAACCTTGACCAACTTGATACATGTTGATAGAATGCAATATTATCAGGTCTTTGTTTCATTTTTATTGAAAAATACTAATTATTCGACAATTACCCCAAACTTATTTTTCAGTCATACCCTAATTGAGTAACAAAACACAAAATCGTTACCTTATCCATAGACATAGATAAGTTATTGATGGCTATGACTAATCGCAGGATTCAATACATTTCCGTTGATTTCTCTCGTCTATAAAGCAATCACAAACAAACTCGCTTTATACCAAACACATTTCTTTATTTCATAATTAGCCGTCAATAAAACACACAGTAGAAGCTTTTGCTTATTGACGCCCGCCGCAAAGATTCTTTTCAACTGTGCGAATGTCAATCATATAATTATAACCGCCTTTTAAATTTATTTATCGCAGGAGAAATCTGTTTTAAAGTATCTCGTCTAATCATAACCCCGCCCTTGCGCAGTAGTTTGTAGTACAATTTTTAATTATTCACCAAACAGAAAAATACGACGGCTTTGGTTTACTTAAATACAATGTGCACGAACCACACATGATTTAATCACGCGATCGCCTAACGAGCAAACATGGGGGTTATATTAAACCGATAATGATCGATAATTAGACTATTGCCCTGATTAGATAAAGAGTCAGGTTGTTATTTAATGGTAATGGTATTAAATAAGGTACTTGTGAAACACGCGCTGATAGGGTATTTTATAGGGTTTTGTTAATTATAAGGTTAATCACATTTGAAATTGCCCCGAAAATGACGGCAACTCAAATTTCGCCCCACATGGATAAAAAACCCTAGAACCCCCTCATAATCACCCCCTCCCCCCCCCACACCCCCACCCACCCCACACAAAACTGGAATTTTTTTTAATTTTTTTTTTACATATTTATTTGTTGTTTTTGTCAATTCTTACACTTAGCTTCTTACATATATATGTTGCCGCTCCCCAGCTTCAGACGCACGCACGCATGCACGCACACCCAGCTTCAGACGCATGCACATATGCAATATAAAAAATAAAAAACTGAAATGACGCCACAATAAAAATTGCCAGATCACAAATTTCTTTTTTTAAAATGACAGCAATGTTGGATTAAAACAGATAAAAATAATAAAATTTCACACATACTTTTATATCAGCCCGAGTTTCTGTTTAAACCCCATCCCCCAACCCCACCACACATTGTTTTAGCCTTATTTTCTGGTGGTATATACTAGCTATATACTTTATTATTCTCTGAAAAATCGAATAGTCGAGCTGCGCTGTTCTCCGACAGCTCTTGTTAATGGTGGAAGCAGACTACCTTTATTGCAATATTAACATTCAGTGAATTATTTATTGCTTTTAATTCTATTTTTATTTTATTTTTTTCAGGCTATTTCCATGAAAGAGTGTTCACCGCTTAGATAAGAAATACTCTCCAAACTTTAACTTCATATTGTCTCAACAATGCAGTGAGCATTATCTACTCACCTCAGATTCAGTGAGCTACTTGGCCATCTCTGCTGGAGTTCATATTATGAACAAGCGATAGGCGAGAATCATTCAAGTTTCTAGATTTAGTGAATATGATTGAAACTTCATAATGTTTACAAGAATGAACATGTAAAACAAACGTTTCAAAGGCAAAACCCCAACTTACAAGATGTCGTCAGATGTAAATAATGACTACAAAGATATTGACAGAGACTGCTCTGATGACTCTGACGATGATCTGTGTTCATACTTGATTCCAAAAACGACAGGAACTACTAATAAACTGGCTCATAAGGAGATCAAAATTGGATTGGAGAATAAGGATGAAGAAGCCAAACAGGTTGCAGGGATCAAATCTGAATTAAATTGTGATGACATCAAACCTGAACTTATAAATACAGTACCTATGACTAAGGGAGTGTTTTCACCTAAAATGTCTAGTAATAGATATTTTCTCATTAATGAGCAAGATTGGAATAAACTATGTGATTTGAAAAAGTTGGAAGAGGAACAGAAATCGCATCAGACACATAGTATCAAGGAAGAAGTTGCACTTGTTGATCGTCTGAGATTGGATGAAAATGAAGAAGTTTCACTAGATAATCTCGAGGAATCTAATTTGAAAGAAGGTGATGATGCAGAACTTGTACTTGATTCACAGAAATGTAGACTAAAAAGGAAAGGAGTTTTCAATTATCTGCAACAGAAGATAAAATCTTCCTCTTCCATAAAATCTTCCTCTTCCATAAAAGCACAACATAGCAAAAGCAATGTATTGTCAGCTGCAACAATAGGTACAGTTGAAACTTCAGAAATTAGACAACATGTAAGCCAACAATCAGAAATGCTAGCATTGTATAAAGAGGCAACATACTCTGAAGATAACGTTGCTGCATCTCCACCTTCTTCCCCAGGTGAAATAGAAATTATTTACGTAAGCCCGTTACCAGAAAAAAAAACTCCAATTAAAAATGTTAATGTTAACAAAGTTAGAGAAATGGTGAATGTCGAAAAGATTTGTAAAGTATTGAATGATGAAAGAGACAGTTATTCTGAAACATCTGTTGATGTTGGAATAAAGAAAGAGGATCCTGTTAACATGAGTATTAAAGAGGATTTGACTGCATGTGTAAGAGAGGGTACTGGCTTGAGACATGAAATTCCAACAAATCATCACACTATTAAACAAACACATACAAAGTGTCCACCAGTACATGATTTAGAAATAGATGTAGGAAAAGTTGCTGAAAGTAAAGATCAGCATGGTGGTGTTGATATTACGTGTACAACTACAAACAATGAAGCAAACATTTCTCCTAAGGAAATGGCTAACAAGCAAACTGACGATTTCGAGTGTGGTATTGCTTTTGACACGTCTGAATCTCCAATACATACAGCTAGAAGTAACAGTAAATCTGAAAAAGAAAATGGTGAAACTGTTAGTGAGAGCTCTTGCACAATGGCATCCAACTTGTATTATAGTTCTGAGAGTGAGGTGGACTTAAGTGAAACTGTTCGGAAAACATTTTCTTTATCTGACTTCAATACATCACATCTTCCAGGCAGATTTGTTCGTAAAAACAACAAGCTGACGAGAGTGGTATATGTTGATGGACAAGACATTGATGTGGGGTTAATTTCGAATGTCAATTTGCTGGCGGATGTGGATTTATCAGACATGGCGTCAGAAGTTGATACAGCCATAGATACTGACAGAGGTACTGATGATGAAAACTTTGAATTTAGTACAGATGATATGCTTGTTGCATATCCTGTTCAAGATGTGAGAACTGTTGGAGGCGGTTGTGATCGTATCGGACAAACAAACAATTTAAACTTGAATGAAATGAATCAAGATCAGTCGGTACATGAAACATACATTGAAACAAAAGCACAAAGGCAATCTAATACGAGTTATGGTAGATCTACTGGTAGAAATGAAGCTGATTTTGGAGATTTAGATCCTGAGGATATAGAGAATGATGCTCTATGTGAGGAAGATGATTTTTACACAGAAGATCTACATGGAAGAAATGGACCAGAAGAACCAATATTTCTGCAAGTTACAAGAACTGGAGATCTTGTTAGAATTCAGGACGATAATCAAACTTTGGAAACTTTGAATATAGTCGAAGAAAATGATGAAAATGTTGATGATGATTCAGATCCAGAATTTGTGAAGTATCTGGAAAACATAGAAGAAAATAAGAAGAGAAAAGCAAATAAGGCAATAAAAAAGGGAACATTTAGGAATTCATCTCTACCTCAACATAGTTATGTAGAAATTTTGGATGATGATGAAAGCAAAAATGATTCTGAACTGAAAGAAAATGGTCAGAAATCTGAAATTAAAAGCTTGTGGAAAAGTTTTAAACCATCTACAAAGAAGAAACCTTTGTCAGCTAACTACATAATTGAAAATGAGGATTATGATACTGACGAGAAAATTGAAAACAAAGAAACAGAAAGGGTTAATAAAGAAGGTGAACATGATGAAATGAAATCAGATGTGCAGAATGAAGAAAGCATCTCAAGTGATGACGATATGTTAGAAAGTTATTTTTCAGTTTGTGCATCTGGTAAAAAAGTTACCAAAAAATGCAATGAGGAGGAGAATTGTAAACCACCAACTGAATGCAAGGTTGTTAAGAATCCAGTTAAATGTTCAACCGCATCTTCATGTTCAACTGCACTTGAGGCTACACGTTCAACTGCATGTGAGGCATCTACATGTTCAATTGTATCTAAGGCAGCGACATGTTCAACTGCGTATCCGGCTGTTGAATTAATTTTTTCAGAAGTAAAAAGAAAATTGAAACAAAAAATAGAGAAAGCTAGAACAGACGCTGTGTCAGAGCAGCCCTCTGTTGATCATGTTCATTTATTAAAAGATGACCCTTCTGCAGCAGAGTTGGATGGCTTTGAAAATATTCAATTTTCAAATGGAAATGGGAAATTTCAGATTACAAAAGACGATATCAATCGAATATTTACAATAAATTACAGGTATGGTTCTAGAATTATTCCATATGAAAATGGAAGCCCCAACTTGATTTCATTTATTGATAACAAAGTTGATAAACCAAAAAGTCAAACAGTTTGGAATAAAGTTAAGAGGCCGAGTGATAAACCACCTAAAGCAGAGAAAATCAACAAAATCAGTGCTGCAAAAGCTGAAAGATTGTCAAAACTTCTGGATAAGTGTCAACAGGACAGTACAACAAAACCTGTTATTAAAAAGAAACGATCACTTCAAAGTGTTATTCTAAAGGGAAAAGTAAAGACATCTAAAATGGCAAAAGCTATCAACGATAAAACTGATAATGTTGAAGCAGAGTCCAACAATTCTGATCCATGCTTGATAGTATCCGAAATAGCAAAAGAGGAAACGAATCATTCTGGTGGAACAAAGTCTCCAGCGACCAAAAAAAGCACAACAGAAGTAGACGAGAAACATGAAATATTGAACAAACATATGGAAATGGCAAAAACACAAGCTGCTATAGAAAACGAAACCTCAAAAAAGAAGTTGTCTTCTCACAGTACTTGTAGCAATAAAATAACAGTAAATGAGGACTTGAAAGATAGTGGCGAAAACCCTAAAAAAATGCATACATGTAAAATCAACATCTGTGAAGAACAAACTGAACAGTCAAAAAGTTTGAAGAATAATATAAATCCGGAAGTTGAAAACTTGTACAGAAAATTATTGCAACAGGTGAAACCTGCAAGTAATACAATAAATGTGTTTGATACCCAAACAGACAATGATAAACTCAGTACTGACACTAACAACGAAGATGGTAAATGCTATGTCAAAAAGGCACATGGGACACCAAAAATGGGGAACAGTACTTTGGTAGCAGTAACACCATCCTCCGACAAATTGGAAATATTAAAAGGGGAACAAACGGTTAATAAAAATGGAAAATCAGTTAAAAAGAAGAGAAATAAAGAAGTCCATGAAAATGTGACCGAGGTCAAGATTGGAAACAGTGAAACAAAAAAGACGAAAATAAATATTGACAAAAAGGATTATGGGAGTCAGAAAACTAACACAAATGTTAAGTTGATAATGTCTAGTATTGACGTGGAAGAACATTTAAATGCAACTGAGTTAGCTATGTCGAAAAGCAAACAGAAGAATATTAGAAAAACTGTTAAATTTGTAGAAAATAAAGCTCAAGTACATGAACCAAAAGTTGATCATATCACGTTTGTAAACAAAGACAGTAAAATGAAAGCAGAGGCAGATAAGCTTGAAAACGCAATCGTAGTAAAAAACATAACGGTTAAAAGAGCAAGAGGAAGACCAAGGAAACTTAAAGAAGCAGATGCTAATAAAGTTCAGAACAGTTCATTTAAGAATTTCAAAGAGGAACAGATGGAAACAAGTGGTGAATCAGAAGAGAATCCAGCAGCAGACTCTGGTCATCAACTATCAACTAGTAAAATGAAAGCAGAGGCGGATAAGCTTGAAAACACAATCATAGTAAAAAACATAACGGTTAAAAGAGCAAGAGGAAGACCAAGGAAACTTAAAGAGGCAGATGCTAATAAAGTTCAGAACAGTTCATTTAAGAATTTCAAAGGGGAACAGATGGAAACAAGTGGTGAAACAGAAGAGAATCCAGCAGCAGACTCTGGTCATCGACTATCGCTGACAAAGAGTTTATCTGAATCACCATTAAAAGATGTGGATATATCTAAGAGAAGTAGACTCAATGATTTAATTTCAACAAAGTTTCAAACCTTAAAAGCGTCTAAAAGAAAATTAGAGCTTGATATACCTGAGGAAACAGAAGATTCTTACACTGGAAAGAAGAGAAAAATTATAAAAGTGAAAGAAAATAAACGAAAAACTAATACTCAAAGAAAAATAGATGTACAAGTTCCCTGTGACTCTGTTTCTGGCATAAATGAGAGTGCAAGTGGTACGGAGGAGGTGTCTTTAAAAGCAAAGCAAAATGATCAAGACAATACTGCAACAGCTACTAAAACATCAAGACAAAGAAAGACTGGTAAAACTGATACTGATTTAGATGAAACTATAAATGGAAATGGTCTCACAAAATTGAAATCTGCATCAAATAAAATGGTTAAAAAAGACAACATAACAAACGTTATTGAAATAGAAGATGGACAAGGCAAGACGAAAAGAAAATCGAGAACCAAATGTACAAGTGAATCTGAAAATTCTCCTGTGTTAAAGGATAAATCAAAAAGTGGCTTGAAGAAAGGAAAAGTTTTGAAATCTCGTTCAAAACTTAAAACTGCTTTACAAAAGTTTCCAGATCACTCTTGGAAAGACAAGCTTGAAGATGAAGCCTTTAAGTTTGATTTTAATGAGAAAATGAGTGAAATAAGAAAACCTGTTGATGTGAGGAAATTGATAAGAACTATTCTAGAGACTCCTGAAAGCAAAGAGAAGAGAGAGACACGGAAACATGAACATGCAGAGAGACGGAGAAAACGAAGAGAAGAAAGAGAAAAAAAAGATGGAAGTGGAGACCATAAAGGCAGAAGTGATGATGATAGAAGGAATAAGGTAGTGTCAGATAGTGATGATGCTTGGCTAAGTGACACTGGTCCACCCTCAGCATTTCCTGGCTTTCAGTTCCATCAGCTTGGCATGTTTGGAGAAAGTAAAGGCAGTGCCAGTGAGACTGATGTAACAACAGAAGGACTAGATAGTGAGACCGATGTAACAAGAGAAGAACTAGTTATTGAACTGGATGATGAGACTAATTGTAGAAATGATGGGCAAGAAAAAAGAAGTAACATTATAAATGTTGCTTCAAGTAAAACAGAGGCGGAGAAGGTTAATTTATACAGAAACAAAAGCCTCAAAGGCAAGGCTTATTCAGAAGGTGTCCATGTTGAACCAGTAAGCAAAAAGGTCACAAGGTGTGTTGAACTTCATCATTCTCCGGTGAAAGGTTCACAAGACAGCAGTGAAAAAATAAACGTAATGTCGTGTGAAAAAATAGTAGTTTCTCAAAAGCAGAAGACCATGAAAGAATTGCAACAGAAAGGCCCTGTTAAGGTTAATTTTGATGACTCAGTTGATGCTGTTAAACACGATGCTGACTCGCTTGGTGCTGTTAAACAGACATCCCCCTTGAAGCCTGTAGACAAACTAAAGGCTTTGTTAGACATGGGTAAAAGCAACCATGGACGAGTCATAAAACATTTACAATTTTCTGAAGAAAAATCACAACCATCATCTCCAGTGAAACAACAAAATACCAGAACAAGTAGATAGCGGTTGCTAGTTTGTAAATAATTGACTTTTTGTATGTGTTCATCTAATATACATTTAACCCACTTCATATATATAATGGACTGTTCTTTCTTTGAATTAAGACCATTACATTTATGTGACAAAGTGGTGTTTTGAGAAATGACTGATCAGCAACCAGACTTTGTAAACCCTGATCAGCCTGCATGTTACTCAAGTTTACAATGGACGCAAAGGCTAATATAGGCGTGCTTAGTGGGTTAAGGGTTAAAGGAGTTGATGCGCTATTTTCAAACACGATTTATTTAAAAGGGCTCTGAAAACTTGAAAAAACTGAAAGAATTATCAAAATGCAATGAAAAATAAAGGAGATATGATCTATCGAAATGTGCAAAGGACATAAATGAAGGCGGCCATCTTGAAATGATGACATCATCACGCCTTTTTACCATAAATGGCATATTGACAAAATGCCTTTTAAAGCAAAGAAAATCGCGGCAAATGAAAAATAAGTATACAATGTTTTACAGTTTACATCTGTATATTTAGTTTTAATCAATTTGCAGCGATTTTCTTTGGTTTAAAATAATGAATTATGAACCATATTTATATACAAAAAAAACAAGAATGTTTAGTAGTAATTAAAACAGGTTTTTGGTAAGGGCTATTCCATTAAAACACCCGGGACCCCAGGAAGGCAATTTAATAAACATCTATTGTTCTTTAAGCTCAATTTTTCATCTACATGTATGGGTGGATGTTCAATTTCAAAGTGCGTTCACGGGATCCAATGTATGTTTTAATGGAATAGCCCTAAAATAATCAGTTTATAACAAAATAGAAAACAAAACACATTGCAGATATATTTTTTGATACTGAAGCTTTGGTATTTATTAAAGGGACACATGGCAATCTCTTTTTTTTTCGAATTTTGTGTCAATTTATATATCCAGTATCTCTTTGACTTTAAACCTGCTTGCATGTTCTTATTCTATCACATGTTAAATATATTAATGGTGCAATATTATCAACAGTTAATAATATGCAAAACCAATTTGCTGTATACGATTCTTATAGTTAATCCCCTTGTGCTTGCCGACGTAGAATATAACCACTGCAAATCCCGCTAGAGGCAGAGGGGTTAGGACCCGCCACTTAATGTTCATTTTTGTCATTTTTTATCATGCTCATTCAAGGTTTTCTTCATGACACCGCATATGCAAATGTCCAAAATCGAACTTCTAAATGTTTTACCTGACACTTCGAAATTCAATATACATGTACAGGGAAGCTCTAATGATAATGAGAGATTATTACAGTCAATAACCATTAAAAAGGTATAGTAATACATCCATTATCATAGAAAATTTCAAGTTCATATTATAGAGTAAAAAGAATTAGTGTGCATTATACTGTATTCACTGCACTGCGATATACATGGTGATGAGTATTCAACCGTTGTCTACGTATACACGTCGCATGAAGTCTCCCTAAACTCTCTCCACTTCTCCCTAAAATCACTTGAGGGAGAAGTGACCTCCCTAAATTCCTGGCCTAGATTGAGCCCTGTGGAAACATGGCTCCATTGTAAATGGAGTGTCTACAATAGAATTTGCAGCAACTCTGCAGTTCTGCAAGTTAGAAGGTTCTAGGCCCATTCTTCATATTTTATCTAGATGTAAATGGAGGATGAGCCTGGCATGTTCATCCCCGTTTGGCACCATATAACATTTCTTGTGTTGGTGCGCCATAAAACCCCAATTCAGTTCTTATAATTAATATTAGTGATTGAACAAATGCAAGTTATATAGCAAAACTAACCGTACCTCAAAGGTCAAGGTCACACTTGCAGTTCATAGGTCAAAAACAATTACTTGGCACAAGTGATCACCATAACAAGACAATGTGTCGCGCGCAAAACCAGGGCTGTACCTCAAAGGTCAAGGTCACACATGCAGTTCATAGGTCAAAACAGGTACGCAATTTCGTGTCCGGACCGTAACGTCACAACCCCTGCAGAGATTTTTAAATAACTTGGCACAAGTGTTCACCATAAGACGATGTGTCGCACGCAAAATGCAGGTCTTCAAGGTCAAGGTCACACTTTGAGGTTAAAAGTCAAATCGTGTCCGGTCAATAACTCTGGCATTCATGCACGGATTTTCAAATAACATGGCACAAGTGCTCACCACAACAAGACGATGTGTTGCACACAAAATCCAGGTCTGTGGCCTCAAGGTCAAGGTCACACTTAGAGGTCAAAAGTCAAATTGTGTCTGGTCAATAACTTTTGCATGCCTGGACGGATTTTCAAATAACTTGGCACATGTGCTCACCAGAACCAAACGACATGTCGCGCACAAAATCCAGGTCCATGGCTCCAAGGCCTAGGTCATATTTAGAGGTCAAAGGTCACTTCGGGGGCATTTGTCACTTAGTAATATTTCTTGTTTTTTCTTCTTCTGAAAACCAAGTTTCAGAAGAAAGTTTAATCAGTTTACCACTAAAAATGACGCTATCTCTGATATATGTACTTAAATCACCCTGACAACGCTAGACAAGCAAGAGCCCCCAAACTCTTGCACAGCAGAAGTATACTTTATAGGAATAAATTTAATTTTTGTAATTCAAACCTTATTTTAAACCTTGATTACAAACACAATTTTACGATTGAGAAACTCATTTAAAATAAGACGCATGTCCTTACTGCAGGAGGAATTCATGCATGTGTAAACCCTTCGAAAACGATGTCACATGGTGGGTTCCGTCCAATGAAATAATGTTAACTACAGATTTGCTTATGAGGTTGAACTTATTATACTGTAAATGTAGCTATACCTTAATGTGCATGTAGATACCTTATACATGTGCATGTAGATACCTTATACACGTGCATGTAGATACCTTATACACGTGCATGTAGATACCTTATACATGTGCATGTAGATACCTTATACACGTGCATGTAGATACTTATAAATGTGCATGTAGATACCTTATACACGTGCACATAGATAGATACCTTATACACGTGCATGTAGATACCTTATACACGTGCATGTAGATACCTTATACACCTGCATGTAGATACCTTATACATGTGCATGTAGATACCTTATACATGTGCATGTAGATACCTTAATGTGCATGTAGATACCTTATACACGTCCATGTAGATACCTTATACATGTGCATATAGATACCTTATACACGTGCATGTATATATAGATACCTTATACACGTGCATGTAGATACCTTATACATGTGCATGTAGATAGATACCTTATACACGTGCATGTAGATAGATACCTTATACACGTGCATGTAGATACCTTATACACGTGCATGTAGATAGATACCTTATACACGTGCATGTAGATAGATACCTTATTCACGTGCATGTAGATAGATACCTTATACACGTGCATGTAGATACCTTATAAATGCGCATGTAGATACCTTAAAGGGACAGGTGGCAATCTTGAGATTTATATCAATTAAAATTAGCACCTCAATTCATCATGTGGACTTTAAAACTGATTGCATATAATTAAATAAAAAAATTGAGAATTCAAGCGTCTTCATTATTCTAAAAATAAATTTATATATATATATATTATTGGTGCACTATTATATATAGTTTGTAATATGCAAAGACAATTGGCATTGAACTATTCTAATAATTAATATTAATAATTGGACATAATTATGCAAGTATGTAGAAAAAGTAATGGAACGAATGGAGTTTTTAAAAGATCAAGATTGCTGTGTGTTCCTTTACTGTGCATGTAGATGAACTGTTTTCAAGTGCTAGAGTACAATGTATAGACGAGAAAAGATGGACTATACTATAGAAATATTAGTTATGTAATAATAAATTGTAAGTTATTGATCATGTTGATAAAACGGATTTCATGGTGGGATTTGTTTTATGCCTTATTAAAGAGACATTCGGCAATCTTGAAATCTTAATCAAGCATTAAAATTAGAACCTCGATTTTATTAATCAAGCATCATTTTCACTCTACGTGCGTATATTTAAATAAACGATAATACAATTTTGAGTATTCTGACACTTTCTTCTTTATTCTACCATAGTTTTAAATATATTGTTCATGCAGTATATAGAGGATCTTACATGAGTACTCATTCATTATTGAATTTATTAAACGAGTTGGTAAAATGATATAATGCGAGGCTCTTGCCTCATTCAGTAATGAATGAGAACGAATGTTAGATTCTATTTATCACATAACACACTTATTGCATTTTGCCTGTCGCTTTTATAACACGCGAAACCGACATAAACCGTGGGAATTGGATCATAGTCATTATCGATTTTTTTTGACAGAGCTTTCTAGGCTCATTCGCATACTTATATAACTAGTGGTATATCGAAAATACAGAATGGTGTTATTCCAGTCCCACAATCAAGTAAGTAATTTACAAAAAGAAATTTCTTTACACTATTTCAATTATTATTATTAAAGATTTACAGTTATGTAGGAAAACTAAGGGGATGCTGTGAGTTTTAAAATAATCAAGATTGCCATTTGTCCCTTTGACTTGAAAGCGTGTTTTATTTAAGGAAGAATCTCGGTGTTACTTGTACATAGCTTGCCAATATTTGTATTTGTCTTTGCACTTGGTTTCATGTTAAAATGTTATGAAGATACTTACAGATGTATACATGTTATGCAGATGTTACAGTATGTGTAATTCTAATATTGATCAAAGTACACGGTCAGATTATTTGATCTCACCTGAGTCTAAGGCTCAAAGGTAAGCTATTGTTATGATGTAATACCTTCGTCGTCTGTGTGGCATTAAACTTTGCTTGGAACAACTTCTCGGAAACTGCTGGGTCAATTTTAACAAAACTTCTGGCGGATGACCCATAGTTCAATGGCTTTCAAGTTCATTAAAAGTATGTCAAAGAGACATTCAGGATAGCAGCAGTAACCATAAATGATTGAAACCTTAAAAGTCTAATTTTTTGTTCAAATGAAGTTCCCAGGTTTAAAAATGGTCCCGCCCCAAGGGTCCAAAGTTATATGTACATTGGCAATTTACATATACTTATATAAACTCCTATTTTCTGATACCACAAGGCGTAGAGCTGTCGTATTGCATGGAGCATAAACTTCTGGTACTCTACCATATTTGTTCTAGAACAAAACATCACATAAACTTGTGTAGGGGTGTACTAAAGCCATGACGTAAATATCATCATACACTAGTGTAATTAATATGCAAATGAAGGCTGAATCACTGCTCAGAATTGTCTAGTGGATTTCCATTAACATTAAAATACTGGATTACGGAGATTGATGAGGTTGTTGGTGTGGTAGGAAAAGAGCACCGTCGCAATAAAAGATGTCGTCATAGACAAGGGTATATAGGCAGCTACATGAATAAATGTACTTTAAGCAGCATTTTTCTGAAGCGGCATTTGTGGCTAGATAGAATCTCACATTCGTGGCTATTTAAAATTAATTAAACTTGTCATAGACTCCCATCATGTTAATTTATCCAACACGTTTAATAAATTAAGTATTAAACAGGAACTCGTGTAAGGTCGTCTATTAAATAAAGTAAACTTACAAAGCTATAATTTATCATTTGCCTCTCTTAGGTATCATTATTTAATGTTGTTCAACTATAATGTAATATATATTAATATAGTTAATTTAATTCGTCAAAATATGTATTTTAATACGGAAAACTTCAGTGAAATTGTTATTAATTATTGTTACAATCTAAATGTTTATTTAATCTTTATTGATTAAAATTATTCACAATAAATTGTCGTTTAGCATTTTTGTGTCACCTTGGCGTTGCAGACATTTAGTGGTCACTTTGTCTATCAACATTAGTGTCGACGACGGCGGCGTCACACGTCCGTTTCCGCTCAATAACTTCTAAAGGATTAAACTCGCCATCTTCAAATTTTATAACTAGATTTTCCTTGGTGACAGGATGACCCCTATTGATTTCGGGGTCAGTGGGTCAAAGGTCAAGGTCACTGTGATTCGATAATGAAAAATAGTTACCCCCCAATAACTTGTAAAACATTGCACTCACTGTCTTCAAAGTTTATAACTTTTTTGTCCTTGGTGAGATGACGACTTCTATCGTTTTTGGGATCAGTAGGTCAAAGGTCACTTTTAAGCACAAGGCAGAATTGAATTGAATCCTGTTTTAACGAATCACACGTTATGTAGAGCCGCCCCAGAGAGAGTGGAAGGATGCATACAGATCCGGGAACCGTGCCTACTCTTACTAACGAATATATTTACATGCTCGAAGGATAGGCTCCGATACACAGGACAGCCCGATTTACATTCCCATGCGACAGAAGAGGCTAGGCTAAGAACACCCCGACGAAAATCAGTCGCACCAGTGAGGCTTGAATTGGGTTTTAAGGAGCATCAACACATGAAAGGTTATATGGCGCCTAACAGGCATGAACATGCCAGGCTCATCCTCCATGTACATCGAGATAAAATATGAAAAATGGGCCTAGAACCTTCTCACCCTGAACTGCAGAGTTGCTGCAAATTCTATCGTAGAAACTCCATTTACGCTGGAGCCACGTTATTGTTTTTCTGCCACTGCTCTTTTGATGCGAGCGAGATAGCACCTGAAACAATGCAGGGATCATGATGAAGACCTTTAATGAACATGAACAAAAAATGACAAAATGAACATGAATTTGGGGGGATTCTACCCCTCTGTCTACCCCTCCAAAGGGATCTGCAGTGGCCCTATTCTTTGCCCCGTGACCAAACGGGGGCCCCCGGGAACCACACGGGGCCAGTGAGGCTTGAACTCTACAGTGAGGCTTGAACTCTGGTACTATTTGGTGTAATAAGAAGAAGGATCCATAGAAACAGTTGAACCCAATAACACCCGTTTCATTTTCAGACTCGGGGTTTTATCTGGGAATTATTCCGACAACCCCTGGTTTTATGTCTCGCCTTTTCGAAGAAAAAAGCAAGACCTAGGGATAACTTTTCCGGCGGCGGCACATCAACATTTGGTTTAGTCTTTTGCAAGGCATATATCTCCAATATCCTCAAAGTTATTGATTTGAAATGTTGTATGAACATTCACAGGGATATGCCCTTATCCCAGTTTTCTGTAAATTATTTATCTCTCTCAATATAATTATTAAAAAAACAGCTTCACTTACACCCCTTCAAGTACCACCCAATAACAAATTAAAGATATATATATACACCGCTATGACCCCAACAGGCAAAACCCTCGTGTCAATGAACACTCTACTGGCTACAACTCCAACACAAATCATTCAACCGGAATAGGCGCAACTGTGCTTGGTACTGATCATTCTTGCCAAGTTTCACCGATATCCAGCCATGAGCTCAGGAGAAGTAGCCTGTACACAGTTAGTGTATTAATTAAAACCGTTAAAGGACCATAACTATGCCAAAAATCATTCAACCGGAACACGGCGATGATATGCGCAACCATTCTCGCCCTCGATCGATACTATTTGAAAAATTCGAAATGACGTCAGTATAATGCGCAACTAGGATTGGTACTCGTGTGGTTCCCGGGGGCCCCCGTTTGGTCACGGGGCAAAGAATAGGACTGCAGATCCCTTTGGAGGGGTAGAATCCCCCCCCCCCCCCCCCCCTTAAGTCGTGTTCATTTTATAATTTTTTGTTCATGTTCATTAAAGGTCTTCATCATGATCCCTGCACATCTCGATCGCATCAAAAGAGCAGTGGCAGAAAAACAATAAACGTGGCTCCAGCGTAAATGGAGTTTCTACAATAGAAAATTTTGCAGCAACTCCGCAGTTCAGGGTGAGAAGGTTCTAGGCCCATTTTCCATATTTTATCTCGATGTACATGGAAGATGAGCCTAGTATGTTCATTCCTGTTAGGCGCCATATAACCTTTTCATGTGTTGGTGCGCCTTAAAACCCAATTCAATACAATACTCGTCATTCCCGCCAAAATTCGGCCAGGAGTTCAGAAGAGACTAGTCTGGATAACGTTTGTTTATCAAAAACTTTAAAGGGCGCTAACTCCGCAAAAAATCATTCAACCGACACGTGGCCATGATATGCACAACTAGGCCTGGTACTGATCATCCCTGCAAAGTGTCATTGAAATCCTGCCAGGGGTTTAGGAGAACAAGTACGGACAAAATTCGGGTATTAAAATATTTAAAGGGCCACAACACCGCCAAAAATCTGTCAAGCGAAATACGGCGATGACATGCATAACTAGGCTTGGTACTAATTATCCATGCAAAGTTTTATTGCAATCCGGCGTCGGGGTTCAGGAAAAATAGTCCGGACAAAGTTTGTGTATTAAAACCGTTAAAGGGCCATAACTCCGCCAAAAATCATTCAAACGGAAACACGGCGATGATATGCGCAACTAGGATTGGTACTCGTCATTCCCGCCAAAATTCGGCGAGGAGTTCAGAAGAGACTAGTCTGGATAACGTTTGTTTATCAAAAACTTTAAAGGGCGCTAACTCCGCAAAAAATTATTCAACCGACACGTGGCGATGATATGCACAACTAGGCCTGGTACTGATCATCCCTGCAAAGTGTCATTGAAATCCTGCCAGGGGTTCAGGAGAACAAGTACGGACAAAATTCGGGTATTAAAATATTTAAAGGGCCACAACACCGCCAAAAATCTGTCAAGCGAAATACGGCGATGACATGCATAACTAGGCTTGGTACTAATTATCCATGCAAAGTTTTATTGCAATCCGGCGTCGGGGTTCAGGAAAAATAGTCCGGACAAAGTTTGTGTATTAAAACCGTTAAAGGGCCATAACTCCGCCAAAAATCATTCAAACGGAAACACGGCGATGATATGCGCATCTAGGATTGGTACTCGTCATTCCCGCCAAAATTCGGCGAGGAGTTCAGAAGAGACTAGTCTGGATAACGTTTGTTTATCAAAAACTTTAAAGGGCGCTAACTCCGCAAAAAATTATTCAACCGACACGTGGCGATGATATGCACAACTAGGCCTGGTACTGATCATCCCTGCAAAGTGTCATTGAAATCCTGCAGGGGTTCAGGAGAACAAGTCTGGACAAAATTCGGGTATTAAAACATTTAAAGGGCCATAACAACGCCAAAAATCTGTCAAGCGAAATACGGCGATGACATGCATAACTAGGCTTGGTACTAATTATCCATGCAAAGTTTTATTGAAATCCGGCAAGGGGTTCAGGAAAAATAGTCCGGACAAAGTTTGTGTATTAAAACCGTTAAAGGGTCATAACTCCGCATATGCATAACTAGATTTAGAACTGATCAAGCCTGCAAAGTTTCATTAAAATCCGACCAAATGAAGGCCATATCGTCTAAATGAGGCAAAATACAATTTTTTAACTATATCAAGGGTCGTAACTCCGGTGTTATTCGATTTGGCTGGTTTTCAAATTAGTCCGGTATCAACAATATGGTAATAAAGTTTGTAAAAGATCCGACGAGAAATGAAGGCCCTATCGTGTTAACGAGGCCAAATTATAACATATTTCAAAATTCAAGGGCCATAACTCCGGTGTAAATGGTCCAATCTGGCTGTTTTTCAACTCATCCAAGCTTTCATTGATATCAACAAGTTTTGGAAAAGATCCGATGAAAAATGAAGGCCCTATTATGTTGACGAGGCCAAATTATAGCATATTTTAGAAAATCAAAGGCCATAACTCCGGTGTAATGGTTCGATCATGCTGGTTTTCGAACTTAAGATTTCATTGCTATTAACAATCTATGCAAGTTTGGTATTAACAATCTATGCAAGTTTGGTAAAGATCAAATAATGAATGAAGGCGCTATAGTGTTCACAAGGCAGAATGTTTAATTTCTTCAGAATATCGTGGATAATAACTGCTGTTACTAATCCGATTTGGCTTTTTTTTTTAACTTTTCCGAGCTTACATTGATATTAACATTCTTTGTAAGTTTGGTAAAGATCAAGTAATAAATGAAGGTGCTGGAGTGTTCACACGGCGGAAAATGGCATTTTTCGCAAAGACAAGGGCCATAACTCCAGCGTAAATGGTCTGGCTGGTTTTCGAATTTGGTCAACATTTCATTGCTATTAACATTTCATTGCTATTAACCACCCCCAACCCCCCCCCCCCCCCCCCCCACTTTTTTTTTTTTTTACATATTTCTGTGTTGTTTTAGTCAATTCTTACACATATATGTTGCCCCCGACTCCCCACACACCCGCCTCTCACCCCTAAACCACCCCACCCCCACCCCCCTCCCCACACACACCACATGAAACTAATATTTTTTTTTTTTTACATATTTCTGTGTTGTTTTAGTCAATTCTTACACATGTTGCCCCCTCACCCCCACCCCCTCCTCCCCTCCCCCGCCACTCCCAACCCCCCGCCCCCACCACACACTCGAAACTAGATTTTTTTACATATTTCTGTGTTTTTTGGTCAATTCTTACACATAGCTTCTTACACATATGTTGCTCCCTCCGCCCACACCCCCTGCTTCTCTCTCCCCCCCCCCCCCCCCACACACACACTCGAAACTTTTTATATATGTTGCCTCCTCCACCCCCTCCCACACACTAACACCCCCCCCCCCCACACTCGAAACCCGATTTTTTTTTTACATATTTCTGGGTGTTTTTTTTGTCAATTCTTACACATAGCTATCTTACCCTCCCCCCCCCCCCCCCCCCCCCCCACTCCCCTCTCAATCGAAATATTTTTATTTTTATTTTGTTTTACCATATTTCTGTGTTGTTTTGGTCAATTCTTACATAGATTCTTACACATATATGTTGCCCTCCCCACCCCCCGCCTCTCCCCCATCCCCACTCAAAATTCGATTTTTAATTTTTTTTTTTTTACATACGTTTGTGTTGTTTTGGTGAATTCTTACATAGCTTCTTATACATATATGTTGCCCTCACACACCCACTCCCCCCCCCCCACCACCCACCCCCGCCTCTCCCCCACCCCAAACCCGCACCCCACACTTTTTTTTTTTTACATATTTCTGTGTAGTTTTGGTCACTTCTTACACATAGTTATGTTGTGCCCCCAACCCCACCCCACATTGTTGTAGCCTTGTTTTCTGATGGTATATACTAGCTATATAATTTATTATTCTCTGAAAAATCGAATAGTCGAGCTGCGCTGTTCTCCGACAGCTCTTGTTTTCTATGATACCAACACTCTATCTAAGTTTAGTAAAGAGCAATTACAAAATGAAGGTAAGGCAGCATATGGCAGTTTCCAATATATCAAGGACCATAACTCTGGTGTTACTAATCCAATATACTAGTAGCTGGTTTTGCAAACCTGTCCGAGCTTTCATTAATAACAACAATCTGGCAAAGTTTGGTAAAGATCAAACACAAAATGAAGGTGCTAAGAGTGTTCACAAGACAGAACATGGCGTTTTTCAATAAATCAAGGACCCATAACTCTGGCTATTCTGGTCCGATATAGCTGGTTTTCGAACATGTCCGAACTTTCAGTAATATCAACTATCTGGCCAAGTTTGGTAAATATCAAATGCTAAGGGAAGGCGCTAGAGTGTTCACAAGGCTAAAGTTGGCGGACGATGGACAACGTCATCCCATAAGCTCTGCTGGCCGATGACCGCTAGAGCTGAAACTACTCCTCTGAAACTGATTGGTGGATTTTTATGAAACATTACAGAAATGTTGCTGTTATGTCTAGTTGGTCCTAAACTCAGGTCGGCCGGAAGTTCAAAATGGCCGCCAGAGCTAAAATAGACTACTTTCAAAAACATGTTGTATTGATGTGAAAACTTTACCAAAACGACTGACATGGCATGTAGTTGGTCTTAAACACAATTAATTTTGATTTGACCTCAGACATTGCTGGCATTCGTCATCTAGCATTTTAGTTGCGTGGTTCGAAATTCCCACAATTAAATGATCACGCACATCATGTGTGCGCAATGTGTATAATTACCGGACTTACCGTAGAATCTATGCATTTTGCACATTAAATTTGATCAAACTTTTGAAAAAAAATGGTTGTCCCAATTTATATTTTCTTAAAATTATGGAACTTTTATGAAATTTGCGATGTGTCCCAAACTAAAAATAATTATTTTCCTAAAATGCAAGGTTGTCTCAATCCTTACGAAGTCCGAACTTATACGGTAAATACGGTATTTTTAAATGGTAAAAAAGGTAAAGGTATATTAGTATGGTAATTTAAATGATACAACACGTCTACGTTAAGATATTAAGAGATTAAAAAACAGAAGAAACTGCATAGTTTTGATCTTAGTATATATATAATATAACCTAATTCAAGTTTTATTAACACATGATCACCATTCCATGGCTGAACCGACCAGTATAGCTTCAAGGTCATTGACCTCTTATTGATCTAAGATGGCCGAAGTCGACGTTGTGTTACAAGAAACAGTATGATTGTATTTTAGTGAAATGTATTGATAACTAGTGTGAAGCATTTGATACGTGTCGTGTATCTTCCTACTCCACCTAAACTATAAGAGCAAACCACACCAAACATGATGTGCTTGATAAGTGTCACGTGTCTTGTCATCTCCTCTTAAAACATAAGAGCAAACCACACCAAACATGATGTGCTTGATAAGTGTCACGTGCTTGTCAACTCCTCTTAAAACATAAGAGCAAACCACACTAAACGTGTTGTGCTTGAAATGTGCCACGTGTCCTGTCTACTCCTCTTAAAACATAAGAGCAAACCACACTAAACGTGTTGTGCTTGAAACGTGTCAGGAGTCTTGTCAACTCCTCTTAAACTATAAGAGCGAGAAAACCACACCAAACATGTTGTGCTTGATACATGTCACGTGTCTTGTCTACTCCTCTTAAAACATAAGAGCAAACCACATTAAACATGTTGTACTTAAAACGTGTCACGTGTCTTGTCTACTCCTCTTAAAGCATAAGAGCAAACCACACCAAAAGTGTTGTACTTGGAACGTATCACGTGTCTTGTCTGCTCCTCTTAAAACATAAGTGCACACCACACCAAACGTGTTGTGCTTGATACATGTCGCGTGTCTTGTCTACTCCTCTTAAAACATAAATGCACACCACACCAAACGTGTTGTGCTTGATACATGTCGCGTGTCTTGTCTACTCTTCTTAAAACATGTGAGCAAACCACACTAAACGTGTTGTGCTTGATACATGTCGCGTGTCTTGTCTACTCCTCTTAAAATATAAGTGCACACAACACCAAACGTGCTGTGCTTGATACATGTCGCGTGTCTTGTCTACTCCACTTAAACTATAAGAGCAAACCACACTAAACGTGTTGTGCTTGATACATGTCGCGTGTCTTGTCCACTCTTCTTGAAACATAAGGGCAAACCACACTAAACGTGTTGTGCTTGATACATGTCGCGTGACTTGTCTACTCCTCTTAAAACATAAGAGCAAACCACACTAAACGTGCTGTGCTTGAAAAGTGTCAGATGTCTTGTCAACTCCTATTAAACTATAAGAGCGAGCAAACCACACCAAACATGTTGCGCTTGAAACGTGTCACGTGTCTTGTCTACTCCCCTTAAACTATGAGCAAACCACACTAAACGTGTTGTGCTTGATACATGTCGCGTGTCTTGCCTACTCCTCTTAAAACATAAGTGCACACCACACCAAACGTGTTGTGCTTGATACATGTCGCGTGTCTTGTCTACTCCTCTTAAACTATAAAAGCAAACCACACTAAACGTGCTGTGCTTGAAAAGTGTCAGATGTCTTGTCAACTCCTATTAAACTATAAGAGCGAGCAAACCACACCAAACATGTTGCGCTTGAAACGTGTCACGTGTCTTGTCTACTCCCCTTAAACTATGAGCAAACCACACTAAACGTGTTGTGCTTGATACATGTCGCGTGTCTTGCCTACTCCTCTTAAAACATAAGTGCACACCACACCAAACGTGTTGTGCTTGATACATGTCGCGTGTCTTGTCTACTCCTCTTAAACTATAAGAGCAAACCACACTAAACGTGTTGTGCTTGATACATGTCGCGTGTCTTGTCTA
>JAWPHD010012168.1:0-77986 GCA_037043455.1 Cyrtodaria siliqua
AAACAAACTGCCATAAAACCCTGCGTTAGCGCCGCTTCATTTAACTGCTTTTGCGTGATTATATATCTATGTAGGTCATATGGGTTTGAGAACTTATAGTAAAAAAAAATACTATCTCTCAGGACGCATAATTTATGGTTGAAATGCTTTGGAAAAGCGCTCAATTGATACAGACATTTAAAATTTGTTGTTTGTTGTTCAACTGCTGGACAAACAGGACATTTAAATAACCAAAAAGAGCACCAACACACAGACGGGTTGAATAAGAGTTTTTAAAACATAATTAAAGCGTTTACATAAACAAAAAAGATGTACCACTACATTCTTTAATCATATTTCTCGACAGCGAGGTGTTTTTATTGGAGGAATTAACTAAAATTTAAAAAACCTAAAGCGGAATTCCTACAGCATCGTCGTTGGCTAGAATCGGCCATGTATGGCCGTTTTGGTCGACACTCTATGTCGTCTTTAAGACAAAATTAAGGTTTTTTACATAACAAAAAGTGTACCACTACATCCGTCAATCATATTTCTTGACAACGAGCTGTCTATTTCCTAGGAATTAACTAAAACAAAAAAATGTGTAGCGAAGTCAAACAAGATGGCATTTCATAATCATTGGATGGAATCGGCATGTATGGTCGTTTAGTGCGATATCTATGCAGTTGTTAAGACAAATTATTAGACAAAATTAAGGTTTTTGCATCACAAAAAGTGTACCACTACATTCTTCAATCATATTTCTCGACAGCGAGCTTTCTATTTTCTAGGAATTAAATAAAACAAATAAATTAATAGAGAAGTACAACAGGGTGCATCTAATCGGCATTGGCTAGAATCGGCCATGCTGGTCGATATCTATGCAGTCTTTAACACAAATTATTAGATAAAATAAAGGAGTTTTGCATAAAAAAAGTGGACCACTACATTTTACAATCACAGTTTTCGACGGCGAGCTGTTTATTTTTGAGGAATTAATTAAAACAAACAAATGTATAGCGGATTTGCGCCATCACGACATCTCTGATAAACAATACTTTAACGAACACGGCCGACCAACAGTTTGTGCATTTTATTTTATATCAATCAGTTCACTGTAAAGTAACGTAAAAATACCCAAAAATGTCAATATCAACTATTAGTAATATAACAACAAATAAGTTCTGTGAAGTAAGATGACCTAATAATGCAAAACAGTCAAATATTTTACAATTTCACAAAGCAGAGCACTTCACCGATGGAAACAAAATGGCGGATATTCGGAAAAGTTTACCGCGAAAACGAGGTTCCTTCCACTTCTCGAAGCCATACGAGATTTCAGACAGCTGCGCTATATCTCCATTACGGGTCACCATTCACTCTCTTCTTACTTCACTGGTTAAATCCACTGTTTATTTAATTACTTTCTTTCTGTGAGTTAATGGTTTCAAAAAAGGTGACGCATGTAACGTTTCGTTAAGTCATCGTGACTAAGAAAGAAGCGTGTAAAACGGTTTAGTTACTGAAATTGCTTAAATAATTGTTTGTAAAATCATAAAATAAAAAGAAAATTTGTTATTTTGTCGTGAATAACATATTGTATTTCATCTCGAAGTGAGAACAACTTTATATTTCACGAAAAGTTTTCTCACTTCTCGATGAAATAAAATATGTTATTCACTCCAAAACAACAAATATCCTCTATATATACTAAAAAAAAAACTGGTAAATCCCTACTGACTTTATAATGGGCGACAGCGCTTTGTCCGTCGTCATCACACCGCGCCATGCAGGACGGCCCTGGGTTCGACCACGATTAGGTGACAGCAAAGGCTCAACAACATGATACTATTAGCTTCCTTTAGCGTTCGGCATATACATTTTAGTGCTAGGACTGGTTGGTCCGGTGTTAGTATCATGTGGTATCATGCCATGTGTAGGCTACACGGCAGGGTTCGGAGTTGTGACATTGGTCAAATTAAGCAAATTTCAGTTTGTGTACTCAAATTAAAAACTCATTTCGTAGTTTACACAATCTTACTTAAAATTTTCGTTAAAATCTTGGACGAAATCATCAATGAGCAAAATACAACACAGAGTACTTGCTCTTGATTATGTAAAAAAGTTCAAAATTTCAATTACTTGTATTGGATTTCACCAAGTTATTGCTGATTAGCTATTTAGGTAGAGCTCTTGACGTTGTAAGCTTTTTACTCACACACACATCTTGAGATTTGACATGCATGCGAATATGTTGCTGGAATTTGAGAAAATGTAATGTGTCGGTGCTAGTTTTGTTCTGTAGTGTACCCTCAGACCCTCGTGTTTACATTTGCATGTACAGTTGGATCAGTCCCTCTTCTAGTTCCATATAGAGTCATTCTGTTTTCTTGTATAAATTATAATATTTCTAATCGGTCTTCATTGAGGTAATACGTTAATAAAATGCATGTTAAAATACGTGCATGTGTAGTCTACTTTGACAGATGCGTATCTGTACTTATAGTCTCCACTTGGACAAAACATAATGTGAGAAGCCAACAGGTCGAACAAATTAGACATGCTGCTATTGTAATGTTGTATCGTGGAATTTTCATTGTTTTACCCTCTGCTACATAACACCTACAATCACACTTGGTGTGTTGTTTGAATGTAATTAAGAAAATCAAATCATTGTAATCCGGTTTCATATTTCATTGCAGGTCTCTATATTCCACCCCTGAAGCCCCTCCCGTTTCATGAGTCCCTACAGCTCTGTGATCAATTGTGTACTTCCGTGGAAATTCTGTGCCAGTGGGTCTCACTGCGCGAAAAGTACGAGCGCTTGTGGACGGCAGAATGGGAGAAGAGTGCATCGTCATGTGTAAAGAAAGTGGACGGCAGATCTGTGAAAGATCAAGAGTTAGGGGCACAAGTACCAGAGAAATGGCAGGCGCCCATGAAAGAGGAGAGAAATTCAATAAAAGATGGCACTCAAGTGCAGGGTAAATGCATGGCTTCATTATCAAAGATAGAAGTAAAAAGATTAGTTGCAGCGCAAGCACTTGTTCCACACAATCGTCAGGCGACAATACCAAAGAAGGACGAGCTGCCGCAAACGAAAAACGTTGAGCTCACAGGGCAAATGTACGCTACGCGTGAGACATCGTTACACAAGACAAAGTTCGAAGAAGGAAAAGAGCGAGAAAGGCATGCTCAAGTACGAGAAAATGTCTCTCTAGTTTTACGGCATATTCGCCAGGTGGCATTGGAAGATGAGATTAGGAAATTAGAAAACGTGAAAGAGCTTATTACAAAATTCCAAGATCTTTGCCTGGCAGCTTTACCAAATAGAGCTGCAAGACGACCAGTAAATCAAGTAGATTCTGTGAACTTACCATACGCCATATCCTTGACAAAATATCCAAATACCGATTGTAGCAAACATGTACAATTGCAAATGGTTAAGGAACAAGTACAAAATATTTGCCGTACAGAAGAGAGCAGACCAAACAAAGAAAGAGGATTTGAGTTAAACGTAGAAAACAATTGCCGTATGCCAGTGCCCGTGAACGGCCGGATGCCATCATTCCCGATAAATGAGGCAAGCAGAGCGGTAAATAGAAAGCGACCAGCACCATATGAGGAACAAATCTGTGTAGAAACACCAAAGAAGAAGAGAAGAGGTTGGAGAAAGGCGGCCAGATCAGCAAACGAATCGCAAGAAAACTCCCGGGCAACATTCCCAAGGAGTGATGATAGCAGAGAAGTAAATAGAAAGCGGCCAGCGTCAGATGAGGAGCACAGTATAGAAATCCCAAAGAAGATATGCCGGGTGTCATTCCTAGGTAATGAGGAGAGCAGGCCAGCTCAAGCATCACATGAAAAGTGTCAGGTGCCATTACCAAGGAAAATTGATATCAGAGTAATACATAGCAAGCGACCAATACCACACGAGAAGCAGGTCTGTGTGGAAACACCAAAGAAGACATTCCAGTTTACCAAAATAGTTTGGGATCTGTAGATTTATCTTAAGACAATCAAACTCTTTATATAAAAAAGATCAGTCACATTATTATACCGTAATACTGATTTATATGGATTTCTTCGTTAGCCATATTTTATATCGACAAAAGCATATGCTAGATCTCAGAAAAAAATGTCCATTATTGTCCTTATGTTTATAATAATAATAATATAGTAATGTATACATATTTGTTTTAAAAAACAAACAAAAACAAGACAAGCTGCTTTATTAATAATTATGTATTCATACTCAAGTGGCATTTATTGGGTGGGTGGGGTGGTGGATCTTTATTTTAATATCCATATAAACCATTGTTAAAGTGGCTGGACTCCAGAATTAAAACAAACCAACAATACAGAAGATCTAACAAAGCTATTGAGATAAGTTATACATGAAAAATACTCTGCTATCCCACATGTCCGATACCAAAGTGCGTTGTCGTTATGTTATAAAGAAGTAACGAAGTTCGTTTCATTTTGATGTAGTCACGGTGTGTTATCAACAGACGCTCGCTTTTTCTTGTTCTTGTTATATTTTCCTCCACCTTTTGAAAACACAGTTAGACCATATCACCATCGTACGATGCGCACACTCGTGCGAAACATTTGAAAATAACTCTTAATCAACTCTCCTATCAGCTAGTTGTATTGCCTAAAGTATCGGGTATAGCCTTAGCCCTAGGTGAGGATCCATGATATAAGTAGAGGACAAGACAAAGCCAGCGTCTGTTTGACAAAATACGGTGGAAAATATATTTCTTTACACGAATAAATATATTCTTTCGTACCTCTTCGCGCTTTGGTATCGGACATGGGGGACAACAGTATATTGTTCATAAATGGCTTTTTCTCGAAACCTTTTTATACAAGGGTAGCCACATACGTCACGCGCACGCGCCAAAACGGATCCGTTTACATACACGGAGGCTCGATTCGGTAGCTGGTAAGAGGATTTTTATTAAGATTTACAAAACTTTTGGTAAATTAACAATGTTAATTAGAAGGCTTTTATTAAACCATAAATAAGCTGTAAACTCCCAACCGTTTGTTAGTTTACTTCGATACAATCGCATTTCCACCAAAATGTAAACGGTACCTGGCTTTGAAATGAGATTGTATCGAAGTAAACTAACAAACGGTTGGGAGTTTACAGCTTATTTAAGGTTTAATAAAATATTTTTCATCCATGCGGTGCGGTAGGAATTGTCAATTAACCAAATGTTTCGTAAATCTTGGTAAAAATCCACTTACCAGCTCCCGAATCCAGCTTCTGTGTATGTAAACGGATCTGTTTTAGCGCGTGCGCGTGACGCAGGTTGCTACCCTCTATGTTATTGATTTTCTGGTTTATTTCCGGAGGGAAGCCTCGTTAAGTATATAATAAATAGAAAACCCACAGTGATTGTTATATTCGAACACGTTGAAATTCAGTTAAAAAAACTCGTTCTTCCAACAAGCGTTTGTAACCGAATGCAACGTGTTCTCGTGACATACGTTCCATATCTGAAAAACACGAGTTGGAAGAACGAGTTGTTTAATTGAATTTCAACGTGTTCTGATAAAACAAGCACTTGATTATTTGCTATTTAATCCAGTTGTTTTATGTGTATTAAGGAAAATAAAAACTATTAATAATTCTCGTGTATTTGTCCCCATTCATGTTTACGAAATTAAATTATTAATTTATTAAATTAAAATGATAGAATTGTTCAAAATTGTCTGAAGCCAATAAAACGCATTAATCCAGAAGACTCATGTTAATAGAAAGCGAACGGAACCATATGATGAGCAAGATCATAGAAAAAAATACTATTATAGGAGGTCGTCGTAGATATGCATGTGGAGAACTTCTGATCGATGTGTGCTGTAAAAATCCATATTTGAATTAAATTTCTGTTTAACACATGGTCTAAGGTGATTGAGAGAGAGAGAGAGAGAGAGAGAGAGAGGGTGGGGAGGGGTGTGACAACGGGACCTGGCATACTCTTATTATCGAATAGATTCACCATGATTCTATAGTGTTCTGGAGAAAATCTCAAACACGTGACTACTCTTGCTACGTCCACAGCCGCCGGATGAGCACTTATAGGGAGGTGCCTTCTTTATTTGAAGATGTGTTTAGTGGGAAAAATCATACAACGATGTGACCAAATCGCATTGAAATGAATTATGCTGTTTTGGAAGAGATATAATGTTAAACCCTGAAGTTTTGTAGGGCTTATGCCTGTTCGTCCATCCTCTTGAAAAACTATTTCATCAAACGACCGTTTTTTCCCTCTGAATCTGTTCTTCGAATTTGGACACAATTGGACCTGGCTCATCCTTAGATAAGCGCAACATCCAAGATGGTTGTCTTACAAAAAGCAATGTCCAAACTATAAACAACTTTAATAATCGGTAAATGTGTAGAGCAAGAAAACATCTGGTACTAGAATATCGCGAGCTTATTTCGTGATTTCATGAACGATTCATAAAATAAAGCTTATATTTAGACTACATGGCGGTCTTTATTCATACGGCCTAGGGCCCTTGGAATCGATGACCATTGAATATATTTTTCATTGGATTTGTTTTCATTATCTGAGAATGTTGTATTCACGATATCCCCAAGTTTCACATCCAACCTTGTTTTGACCATTCGAAAAATAAAATTTATCAAATCAGGGAAGTTTGCATTTGGTCAGTGAACTTTAAAACTTACGATTCAGTGAAAAGTCTGGAGATATATTACATCTCGAATAAGGACTTGAATCCGGACTTGACAATTTATATATATATATATATATAATTTATTAGAAGATTAAAGTGTATTTTATGCTATCAAATTGTGAAAGTATGGATTTATAATGACATGTATGTTTATTTAAAAGAGGGTCATCTGTATCAATCATTACTCAGACCCTCTTAATATTTATGTTCATGTTAAGATTACTCCATAATTATATATACGTTACTTCGGAATTCCTAAATGACATGTTTTCGTTATTAGAGCAATTCCTTAGGTCACGGTTCATAGATATCGAACATGTACATTGATGTTGCATTATCCGGCCGAATCGCCAAATGGCACATGCCTAGAAAATAGAGAATATCATGTTAGTGCCTGATCTCATCCAGTTTATCAGGTGAGGCTGAGAAAAAATGAAGCGCGAGCCTGTGCCGAGGGTTTTATTTATCTTGTTATATTATTATTGATGTTTTATTTATCTTGTTGATCGTTTAAAATCATTTAATTTACCTTTTCCCCCCATTTCTTTCCGTTCAAAAACATCCAGATGTCATCAAGTAATATACCCTGACGTCATCATAAGAGGTGATGTCATCGAAAGAGGTGCACCTGACGGGATAGGAAAGTAACTGCCGAGATAAGATTTTATCTCAGGCACCCTGTTTCTCGGCAGAATTATACAGATCGATATGATAAAATGTGCAGCCAGATCGGGGCTCAAACCCAGGACATTCTGACTACCGTTCCGATACTCTACCGATGAGCTGAACGGCATCAGTCTACCTGTTCGATATATATGAACCGTGACACTTTTCAATGCCATTTCGTAGTACGAAAACTCAATTAAATGTCGCTTAGCGCTATTTTAAACGCAACAGTATTTTAAAGGAACTGAAGGCAATCTGAAAATTAATTATGTCTATTGTTGAATTCATTTGTACACCTATAATTATTTTTTAGGTTGTCTTCAGTCCCTTTAAAATATGTATGCGTTAAAATACCTCTTCAGTGACATTTGATTGAGTTTTCAATTTCAGTATGTTTATACTTGAATTCATTTATACACCCATAAGTGTGTGTAACTTAAATAAAGAATTTCCATCGAATGGCTAACCTTCTAATTTCGGGCATTTTATCATACATTCTAAGTCAAATGAGGTTTATATCGATTTCAGCTCCTTTTTTTTTATAAATATTTTAATTGAAAGAAATTGTTATTCAAGCCTGCAAAATTCACTTTTCATAGCTTGAAATGATCATATGAATTTCAATTTATGATTTACAAAACAAAAAAATATATATAGCTAAAGTGACCGTTTTTACAGACATTGTCATACAAATGAAGTAACGGAGTACATTTGAAAATATATGCAGATTTAATATAGTTTTGAAACACAAAATAATTGTTTTAACTGTATTTGGATTGACCATCACTCCTGTTCAAGATTGCTTACAGTTAAAAGAAATTTGTTGAAGCAATGCATATTCACCGAAACTGGAGATGATTATAAACCATCCAGAGTAGTCCCATTTCAGCGTATGTATTATTTATGGCATACGAATTAAAATAGTATAAAGGAGTGTCTTGATACATTAAGAATTGATTCGCACTTTTGCAGCGTTTATGCGTTTTGGCTTAAAACACTGGTATTAAAGGCATGAAGGATTTTAGCGATTTATGGTACGTTTGTTATTCATTACCAGCGTTTAAAACGGCATAAACGGCCAAAACAACGCGCTTTATGGATCTTATCATTTACTACCGGGGTTTGAAACCGCATAAACGCCGAAAAATGAATTATATTACCTTATTTCCCCTTCTCTATAGTACCAACAATAACGTGCCTTGGGAGAATGATAATCATAAAAAGGACAAGAGACAGCTACCGTCAAAGTATTTTCAGACAGTGGACTAGCCTCTTTCTATTGAGACACATTAGATGCGCGCGCATTAACTTCGCCTGCTTGAAAAGTGTTATTCGAAATCGGACGCTTTTTTTCCAACTGCATATAACAATTACTCAATACATTTAACTATTAAGATTTTAATTTGCGGCTTATTTTTTCTCGCAAAAATATATAACGGAGTTGCCAAACTGTAAACAAGTCCCAAGAATGTGTTGTTATATCGTTAGGGCAATGGGTCAAAAATCGTGTTACCTTTAGTGCAACAGTTGTTACCTTTAGTGTAGACTTCTTTGTTACCTATAGTGTATGTTGTTACCTTTCGTCCCAAAAGTGTTACCTTTAGTGCAGTGTGTTACCTTAGTGCAGTTGTTACTTTTAGGGTTGCAACAGTTCAAGTCGCCTGTTTCTGTGGTCTGTCATACTTTTCAAATTGTAGTTCCCATTCGCTTACGTCATTATATGATGGTCGATTTGTTTTGTGGCAGACCATCCCATTGTTCCTGTGTATAACCAGTACTATATACCTTCCGCCATCCGTAAGCGAATGAGAACGAAAACAGTAAAAAAATGTAAAGCTTTTAAAATTCGATAGGCCTATAGCTGAGAGTCACGAAACTTGAAGGGGAACTGAAATTTTAATCACGGAAAATTGTTACAATATTCCAAATTATCACACAACTTACGGTCTGGGAGTGAAATAACACCATTCTATATTTTCGATATACCACTAGTTATATAAGTATGCTAATAAGTCTAGTATGCGCTGTCAAAAAAATCGATTATGACAACACGGTTTATTTTGGTTTCGAGTGTTAAAGCGACAGGCAAAATGCAATAAAAGTCGATATGTGAGTTACGTATTAATAGAATCTAACGTTCGCTCTCATTCATTATTGAATTTATTAAACTCGTTAGCAAAAATGATATAATGCTCGGCTTTATCATTTTGCCAACTCGTTATAATAAATTCAATAATGAATGAGTACTCATGTAAGATCCTCTATTTATGTGTTTAAAAAAAATCCATAATCACGAATACTTCATTTTTTCTTTTCTTTATTTATTTCTTTACTGCTTTTTTTTTTTTACGTTGACGTTGACGAAAGATAATGCACTACTTCCTGTTATTGTCATACGTCTCTACCGAAACTCCCTAACAGTGCATACTGCTCCGACAACAAAACGGCCTCCAGGATATACCTCTGCCGTAATGCTGTATAAGTGTAAGTAGTCCGTAAAGAGGATGTTACCCAAAGATGGCACATGGGTGATCACGTGGTTATGCAACTGCTCGGGAGTTTGGCCTATACTGGAAACAACCTCCGCGCAGTGATATTGTAGCGAATAATGTTACTGTAACAGAAAGGGGAAGTAACCACTGCGGGTAGTTTGTATTGGAACCTGTATTGTATACCTCCCACCATCAGTAAGAATCGACACTTTCTCATTTGACAAGTAGAGCTGCCAATGAGGTTAACAAAACCATCAAGAAAAAAGATTCTCAATCGCCAAACACTCGGAAAGTTTGCGCGCGAAAATATATCGATTTACGTCGACGACGTCATAACGTAGTAACGTTGTCATCTTGGTAACGCTGTCAGATCGCCATTGTACCTAAAACAAACACACAGGCTTTAAAATTGCTCGTAGAAAAATGACTTTCACGGCTGATACAGATACAATGACAGCGCTGCTGGAGGACGATATTTTCAAGTAAGGGTTGTTTTAACACATCCACATGTTTTAAAAGTACAATCATTCTTTGAAATTGATTTTAAATTGTTTTAAATATGTACACACAATTCCATAAATGGTGGGCATACAGTATATCGAACATGTGTATGCGTCAATACTATATGGACATTATGAGATACACACGTTATCTTATCAAGTTAATTTAATTACTGTTCGGAGCGTTTGTTTCAACCAATTTGTTTTTTTGTTTTTTTACTTTTAGTACAAAATTCAACTACTGTTCGGGGCGCTTGTTTCAACCAAAGTTTTTCTGCTGTAACTTGAGCAATTTAAATAATACGTACATAAATTATACATATATTTTTATTTTCAGCGGTAAATAAATATAAATTAGGTTTGAAAATCGGTTGATAAATAAATATTAAGTTATCTAACATTATAAACATTTTTGTTTGAAAAAAAAAAATTTGACAAATTATTTATTTCCAATTTTTGATGCAGCAGAAATTTGTCGAGAGCCAAAGGTTTTCAGTAATAACATGAGCAATTATAAATATGCACATAAGTTATATATCATTAGAACTGCATTTTTTAGTGGTAAATAACAATACCTTACTTTTCAAAAATGTTAAGAAATAAATATTTTACAACCAAAATGCTTTTTTTGGTGGAGCGTTTTCCATGTAAATTCCTTGTTGCTGTAGGAGCAGAAAATTAAAAAAATTCAAATAGCTTCAGTTAGTCCGCATATTTTGCTATAAAACGTTCAGGGTGTCTTAATTTATGAATATCGAACAATTTAAGACCATTTATGGAAACAAATTCTAAAAAAAAATAAAAAAAATGTTTTCATGCAGCAGATTTTTTCATTGAAAATGTCCCATCAAAAAGAGCTTTCACGCAGACATTTTTTATTTCTCCACTAATTTTGAAAAGTAAGGTATTTTTTATTTACCACTAAAAATGTTTTTAGGTTCTACTGATTGGGGTGCTTGTTTCAGCCAAAGATTTTTTTGGACTTTTCAGACAAAATACAATTCGTACCTAAATAATTTGTATATCAGTGAAACAAACATTTTTAGTGGTAAATAAAAAATACCTTACTTTTCAAAATCGGTTGAGAAATAAAAAATTCATGCAAGCTGTTTTTGGTGGTTTCTGTGTAAAATTCTGC
Organism: Cyrtodaria siliqua; assembly: GCA_037043455.1. Classification (NCBI taxonomy): domain Eukaryota; kingdom Metazoa; phylum Mollusca; class Bivalvia; order Adapedonta; family Hiatellidae; genus Cyrtodaria; species Cyrtodaria siliqua. The sequence continues at coordinate 11,490 of JAWPHD010012168.1, forward strand.
TGCATGAAAAATTCGAAAAATGACATCCTGAAAGTTTTATTGCAAAATATGAAGGCTTTTTAAGTTGTGTCACAGGTTTTGAACATAGTTCAGCATCAACATGTATTCTCCGTTAAATGTACACGTAACAGTCAGTTCAATAAAACTGTGTACTTCAACGTCTCAAATGGAATGAGTGTTTTTTTATTGAGTATTAAATAAGCAAAACTAATTTTCACATCACTCTCATTGGTAGGATGACAGCGCTAAATACATGTGGGAGGAAACCAGCATGCACAGATCCTTGTGAAAAACTTGAGTGTCAATTAGTGTTGAGAACAAGAACTGTAGATGTAGTTCAAGATAATCCATTCAATTTATTGTTCAATACTTGGATCCATTACAGTTGTATACCGTAACCTTGTGTTGTGAAAATGGCATTATCATGTCTGAAAAATAAAGAAAATGCAAACACTGAGTATTACAACTTAAATATCTGCTGTACATGAAATACTAAGACTTGGTCACTTTTAATAATATACAAAATATGTATTTTATATAGAACCTATGCAGGCCAAATAAAATAAAAATTAAACCTGTGTTTACATATCATTGTCAATAAAAGTTGGCCAGTATATTTATTTGGTATCAAATATTTACTTGTTATCATTTTTTTACTCCATGAATTATATTTAGACCACAAGAACATTAAATAAAGAAAAATCTGACTGACTGCAGGCTTAAACATATTAAAACAGATTATATTATTTTTTTACCTCTGACAGAATAACTGATTATTATTTTATTTCCAATAAAAAGAGGAGACAGCAGCGTATTAAGGGAGTTGGTCTGGTTTAATACAGTAAACACAGACCTGTATATTTAATTCGGTCTTAGTCAATATAAAATTTACTGAAAACGATTACCAAATGTTTTTGTTTTTTTAATACTGAGAACGTATGTATTGTTTTAGATCCTTTTCATGCTTTAATACTGTCTCTCAGTTCCACCTTTCAAGGTAAGGTTTCCAGGTGTTTTAACTAGATTTAACTAGGTTTATTTAATTATTATTATTTGTGAAATGCTTCCCCACCATACAAATAAGTTCTGCTTACAAACCTCTATGAAATCCATCTTGTTTTTGTGAGCTCCTGCAACCTCACCTCATCCATTTCAGATCAGAATATGTAAGATGCAGGCATCATGTCTGTGAGAATCATGTCTCCCTATGAAAAAATGATAACACAGTGTATAAACGCAATTGTCAAATTTCATTTGGATCTGAACATTTCGCTGAAATGAAATAATAATTAGATAGATCTATTCTATGTACTGTTACTTAGAAAATGTGTTCATCAGGGCTTTTTTCAACAAACTTGGGAAGAGGCCCAGGCCTGTCCATTTTGGGGGAAAGAGACGAGCTTATTTCTCATTTTGGGAAAGATGTAAGATTTTACCAATTAAGTAAATTTGACAATACTATGCTTTATTTATATTTTCAGCCAACAGTTATTATTATTACTGTTTCTCAGTCAGAACTGACTCTACAGACAAAAACACATTGCAGAATTAATGCTTTTTCTCAAATTCTGAGACACTGCTACTTTCTGATTGGCGAATATTTCTGCCACAATTGGGGAAAAAACAGTCAAGTTCTCAATTGGGAAAGAGGCCTTTTAGAGGTGTCTCTGTTACATAAGGTAAAAAAGCCCTTTTCAAGGTACACACTTTAGCGGAGACAATCACATAAAATAGAACTGGGATGTAGTGTATATTTTAATTTTAATTGAAAACCAAGTGTTGCAGTATTTAGCATTTCATTGAACACATTTTAAGTAGGGTTTGTAGAGAAAATATGCGGGAGGGACGTAGAAGAGAGGGGAAGGGGGTTGGGGATAGTGGTGGGGCAGCAGGGCCTTTTTACCAGTTTTAGGGAAGGGGCCTTTTGCTCTTAATTGGAGTTGGAATACATAAATGGGGAATGAAATTTCCAAGGTAAGTTTAAAAAGTGGGGAAGTCTGCATGCTTTTAAAAGAAATGCGAGTGGGGAATGGGCCTTTTACAGGCCGCTTCAAAGAAGGGTAAAAAGTCCATGGGGAGGGTATGCGTCAGCTGCCTGTGGGTAAATGTAGAGAAGGGGATGGAGGGATGTGGTTTAGGAATTGCTGTGTCCCATGGCGATGCAGCATATGTGGGGTTTGACACTGGCCATTACAGGCATACCATAAGGTGTACCCGTTCACAGGGTTCAGGGCTGAGGGTCTCGAAGCGGTTTTGGGGAACAAGGGAACATATTTTTGGGGAACAAAGCAAAACTTTTGGGGATCACCCTGTCGTATTGTCAGGGAACAAGAGAACATGGACCACCCCTGGAAGGGCCTCATGTATATGGCTACAGGTCTTGTTATACAAACAAGAATGATTCAATTCAATGAAATCAACAACTGGCACGGCTGATCCAGTTATGTTTACTATTTACACAGTTTGTCAACATTAACATCATCGATGTGCTTGGCAAATTTCAAGAAAACACTGCATAAACAAACCAAAAAAAGAGTTGTACATAAAGTTTTTCCTACCTGTCTGTTGCCAGCTCCCACCGGGATCTTGTCAGGATATGAGTTAAAGCACTATTTATCAGTCCTGTCGTAAGTCAGTGTCTCGTCAGTATGGCTTCCTACTCGCAGACCGCGCTCACGTTTCTGCGGGCGGTCACATGGTGTCATTTGGCGGGAATCAGCTGGTTCCCCACAAGTCCAGGAACCCGACCGCAAGGTCATATAGGCCCCCCATCGACAGTCACTACATACATGTACACATTTGAACTCACGTGATATTTGCCTGCAGAGTTCTAAGACAGTCAAATAATTCCTTCATTACGTTAACCTGTGTATATTTCCAATTGTTTATCCCAGTGTGAACACCCTGCATCAGATATCGCTATCAAAACTCAGTGGATTCAACGTTTACCTACGTGTAAACACATTCTACGTATTGATGACGTAATACAAAACTGACATTTTTCAAAAAGTGTTCACTCCTGTAAACTAGGTACGCGTAAAATTGATAACTGCGGTCTGAATCGACTTTTTTACAAAAAGAAAATTGCGTCGTTTTGTGATTTTTTTAATGAAATAGTGCGGCAAACACAAAAAAAAATCCCTGTCGCGGAGTATCAAAATGATCAAAAAAAGCTGAATAATTAGTTCCTGGCGTTCCCACTGCCAACTGAAGTTATATGAAATTTCGTAATTTTCTGCTGTCCCATCAACAAGAAATTTACATCGGAAAAGCACCATCAAAAACTCGTTTGGGCTGTAAAATATTTATTTCTCAATCGATTTTCAAAACTAAGGTATTTTTATTTACCACTAAAAATGCCAGTTATAATGATATATAACTGAATTACGTATTATTTAAATTGCTCAAGCTTTTGCATAAAAACCTGGCTGAAACATGCGCCCCGAACATTAGATGAATTTTGTCTGAAAAGTCCAAACCTTTGGCTGAAACAAGCGCCCCGAACATTAGATGAATTTTGTCTGAAAGCCCTTTGGCTGAAACAAGCGCCCCAAACAGTAATTAAGATGTACACTCAGTACATTACAACGTAACACTTGGTGTTTTTTTTAATATGTTGATAAGTTATATAGCACTGAAACAGATATTGTTAGATGTAAAAAATAACAAAATAAAAACACCCTGATTTTCAAAATCGGTTGAGAAATATAAACATCACATGTGAAAGTTATGTCTGATAGGATATATTCAATGCAAAATTCTCCTTCAAACATTTAGAAACATGTATGTCTTTAGATTTTCTATCCATGTCTTGAATATACAGGATGTTGGCTATACAGGATATTGGATGATGTTGGCTATACAGGATATTGGATGATGTTGGATATACAGGATGTTGGATGATGTTGGATATACAGGATGTTGGATGATGTTGTATATACAGGATGTTGGATGATGTTGGATATACAGGATGTTGGATATCCTGAAAAATTAACCTAACTAAAGTCATGACATACAGATGCCCCAACAAAATGAGTTGTTTTAATGTGATGACAGTCGGGTAAGTGTGAGGTTTAAACCCCCGGTGGCCTACTTTGCCACTGACCGTTCCAAGGCGGTAGCCCTATTGTCAACCCTTTTGTGTTTGTGATGTCGTTTGCTTTTATTATTACTTTTTCCTTCTTGTTTGTCTGTTTGCGTGTTTGTTTCTGTGTTTTGTGGTTGACTGTCCTCCTTGAATGCTACTTTCCCTGTCCGATCTTTTTATATTTCTTTACACGAGAAAAGTCCTACCAAAAAGTATTTTAGCTATGAAATATTTATTTCTCAGCCGACTTTGTCAAAATTATTCACGTCAGCAGTGCTTTATCTACAATTTCATCCCAGTTAAACACAAAAAACTGAGTCAGTCAGTGGGAAAACAATAAAAAATGGTAATAACCGTGAGTCAAATTAGAAAAATAAGAGTCAAGGCTCGCAGGTATATAAATCACTGCGTAAATGTGAACTAGAACTATCACTGAAGGTGATGAATACTCCCGCTTAAAGGGACTGATGCACTATTTTCAAACAAAGTTTATTTAAAACGGCTATAAAAATCTTGAAAAAGCTGAAAGATTTATCAAAATGCCATGAAAAATAAAGGAGATATAACCTATTGAAAATTTACAAAGAAGCATAAATGGAGGCGGCCATCCTGGAACGATGATGTCTACGCGCAGTGATTTTCTTTGCTAAAAAAATGTATTTTGTCAAAATGCCGTATATGGTAAAAAGGCGCGATGACGTCATCGTTCCAAGATGGCCGCCTCCATTTATGTTCATTATTTGTAAATGTTCAGTAGACTACGTCATATCTTCTTTATTTTTCAAGTTAGCTTGATAATTCTAACAGCTTTTGTCAAGGTTTTCATAACCCTTTTAAATAAATGGTGTTTGAAAATAGTACACAGCGCTTTAACCTTTACATTCTAAGTCAAACAAAGAGTCATAATTCCGTAATAAATTATCCAATCAACTATGGATCATGTAGAGGGACATAAGGTCATCAGTTGTTATGTATATATGAAGTTTGGGAACAACCAACTAGTATTCGAAACTGTTTGAGGAAACTTTATGTATCCGATTTTACTAGTGTTACTGGAGTATCATTCTACTTCACAGTGTACTTACACAGGTGTGTATCATGGCACATGTACGGTTACTTCGTGCATATTTGATCAGAGTAAACATGTATACCTTATATATGAAGTATGATAACATGGTATTTGCACGGCGTTTCTAGAAACCTGTTCGGGTATTTGAGTACCATTTTAAGACTTCTGCTCGATTGTCCGAGTACAATGTTCAGACTTCTGCTTGATGTTAGCTTCTGATCAGGTTTTCCGATCACATTGTACAATCATTGTTCGTAGATGTACGATTACAGGATCTGCATCCGGTCACCTTTTCCAGACACATAATCAGACATTGAGTGTCGATGGTGCAAGCGCCTGACGTATTTTCTATCGTTGATTGTCCGATCTCATTATCTCTGAGTTGTCTCCTTATACGTTATTTGTTTTGTATATTTTCCATATTCTCGTGCATGTTTATTTTGTATATATAGAGATTATTTAACTGCTGGGATCGATTATAGGGAAATCCTTCACGAGATGATAGACGTGTGTTCTTTTCACGAACGAGTGTAGGCGAGTGAGTGACAAAAGCAACACACGCCTACCATTGAGTGAAGGATTTCCATATAATCGATCACAAACACGTTATTGACGTCATGACTCAACGCCACAGTTAGTTTGTTGCTTTCGGAGTTAGTTATTATTATTTAGCGATTATGGATATTCTTTCACAGAGAAATCCCAATCTTTCACCGATAGAAATGTATTAATTACCATATGCTCGTGCGGACACACTTATCTTCAAAGTCGATACATCTGCACGGGCGTCCAGTCGACGTTCAGTGTCTCGTAATAGGCTATATGTTGGTGTCTTGCGGCCGGACGCAGTTTGGGTGTTTTTGTAACCTTTTGTTTATACATATCTTATACGTTGTCACTATATTTGTGTTCTTGTTTATTTGTTTCTTTACGTTATCATGTATGTTTTGTAGACTCCCATATCCATCTAGAGCTGACAAGCTTATCTACAGTGTCCAGACATCTCCCCGGGTGTCCGGTCATTCTTCTGGCACTATGCTTCCAGGTTTCTATATTTCCTTCTTTCCTATACTATAGTCCTATCTTCTATTCGTTTTCCTCATCGTACTATTATCCTTATAGCATGTTAAATAATATAAAACAAGTGCAAGCGTTACTGACTTGACTATAATGGGCGACAGTGCTTTGTCCGTCGTCATCACACCGCGCCATGCGAGACGGCCGTGGATTCGACCACGACGACGTGACAGCAAAGGCTCAGCAATATGATACTAGTAGCGTCCTAGCGTTCAGCATATAAATGGTAGAGTATGTGGTATCATTTCATGTGTACACGGCAGGGTTCGGAGTTGTGACCTTGGTCAAATTAAGCAAATTTCAGTTTGTGTACTCCACTTATAAACTCATTTCGTAGTTTACACAATCTTACTTAAAACTTTCGTTAAAATCTTGGACGAAATCATCAATGAGCAAAATACGACACAGAGTAATTGCTCTTGGACACAGAGTAATTGCTCTTGATTATGTAAAAAACAATTGTGAAGTTCAAAAGTTCAATTACTTGTATTGTTGGAATTCACCAAATTATTGCTGATTAGCTATTTAGGTAGAGCTCTTGGGGTTGTAAGCTTTTGACTCGCACAACTTCTTGAGATTTGACATGCATACGAATATGTTGCTGGAATTTGAGGAAATGTAACATGTCGGTGCTAACTTTTTCTGTAGTGTATCCTCAGACCCTCCTGTTTACATTTGCATGTACAGTTGGATCAGTCCCTCTTCTAGTTCCATATAGAGTCATTCTGTTTTCTTCTACAAATTATTATATTTCTAATTGGTCTTCAATGAGGTGTAGAGGATCTTACATGAGTAACTGTGTATTATTGATTTTAATAAACGAGTTTGATAAAATTATAGGATACGAGGCTCTTGTCGAGTATCCTATCCTGTTATCCAACGAGTTTATTAAAGTCAATAATACACAGTCACGAATGTAAGATTCTGTTTATCACATAACACACCTCTGACGTGATAGTTTCGCTTTAATGTTGACAATTTGCCTTATATTATGGCGGCAATTTGTAAGACATTGTTATTGTTTACATGACGTCGCTACGTTACGTGGCTGTAAATGCGTTCGCGCTACAAAGAATGCGACACCTTGAACCAAATTTAACGTTATTAACATTCATTTCATGAAGTAAGATTTCAAATAATGATAAATAATAAAGGCGTCTGAACGTACCGTATAATATACCATGCAAACAATTGGGATTAAATGTTTTACTGTATACAAACACAGTGATTCGGTCCTCATTTGCATCTGTAATACACTAGTGTATTACGAGAAATAAGTCATGGCATTATTGCACTCCCAGAAGCCATGTTATGTGATAAAATACGTTAATAAAATGCATATTAAAATACGTACATGTGTATCCTACTTTGACCCATGCGTATCTGTACTTATATTCTCCACTTGGACAAAACATAATATGAGGCGTCAACAGGTCGAACAAATTAGACATGCTGCTAATCGTGGATTTTTCATTGTTTTACCCTCTGCTGTATACCACCTACAGTCACACTTGGTGTGTTGTTTGAATGTTATTACGAAAATGAAATCATTGTAATACGGTTTCATATTTCATTGCAGGTCTCTACATTCCACCCCTGAAGCCCCTGCCGTTTCAAGAGTCCCTACAGCTCTGTGATCAATTGTGTAATTCCGTGGAAATTCTGTGCCAGTGGGTCTCACTGCGCGAGAAATACGAGCACTTGTGGACGTCAGAATGGGAGAAGAGTGCATCGTCATGTGTAAAGAAAGTGGACGGCAGATCTGTGAAAGATCAAGAGTCAGGGTCGCAAGTACCAGAGAAATGGCAGGCGCCCATGAAAGAGGAGAGAAATTCAATAAAAGATGGCACTCAAGTGCAGGGAAAAGGCATGGCTTCATTTTCAAAGATAGAAGAGAAAATATTAATTGCAGCGCAAGTACTTGTTCCACACAATCGTCAGGCGACAATACCAAAGAAGGGCGAGCACGCGCAAACGAAAAACGTTGAACTCACAGGGCAAATGTACGCTACGCATGAGACATCGTTACACAAGACAAAGTTCGAAGAAGGAAAAGAGCGAGAAAGGCATGCTCAAGTACGAGAAAAAGTCTCTCTTGTTTTACGGCATATTCGCCAGGTGGCATTGGAAGATGAGATTAGGAAATTAGAAAATGTGAAAGAGCTTATTACAAAATTCCAAGATCTTTGCCTGGCAGCTTTACCAAGTACCAAGTAAAGCTGCAAGAAGACCAGTAAATCAGGTATATTGTGTGACCTTATCACACGCCATTTCCTTGACAAAATGTCCAAATACGGATTGTAGCAAACCTGTAAAATTGCAAATGGTTAAGGAACAAGTACAAGAGATTTGCCGTACAGAATAGAGCAGACCAAAAGGAGAACGAGGGTTTGAGTTAAACGTAGAAAATAATTGCCACGTGCCAGTGCCCGTGAACGGCCGAGTGCCATCATTTCCAAGAAATGAGGCAAGGAGAGCAGTAAATAGAAAGCGATCAGCACCACACCAGGAGAAAATCTGTGTAGAAACACCAACGAAGAAGACAAGAGGTTGGAGAAAGACGGCCAGATCAGCAAACGAATCGCAAGGGAACTCCCGGGCAACATTCCCAATGAATGATGATAGCAGAGATGTAAATAGAAAGCGACCAGCACCACATGAGAATCTCAATGTAGACATCCCAAAGAAGATATGTCGGGTGTCATTCCCACGGAATGAGGAGAGCAGGCCAGCTGAAGTATCACATGAGATGTGTCAGGCGCCATTACCAAGGATAACGGATATCAGAGTAATACATAGCAAGCGACCAACACCACACGAGAAGCAAGTCTATGTGGAAACGCCAAAGAAGAAATTCCAGTTTACCAAAATAGTTTGGGATCTGTAGACTTGATTTATCTAAAGACGATCAATCTGCTTATATAATAAAAAAGATCAGTCAAATTATTATTCCCTAACACTGATTTATATGGATTTCTACGTGAGCCATTTGTTATATCGACAAAAGTATATGCTAGACCTCTGGAAAATGTCCATTATTGTCCTTATGTTTAAGAAATAGAACATCCTTTACGGTGAATAATCGTTTAATATATCACGGTTTGGAGTTAATTGTAAACAATACTTGGGTGGGTGGAGTGGTTGATCTTAATTTAATATCCATATAAACCATTGTTAAGTGACTTGCCTCCAGAATTAAAACAAACCATCAATACAAGAGATCTAAGAAAGCTTTACGATAAGTTATACATGAAAAATACACTGCTATCCCCCATGTCCGATACCAAAGTGCGTTTTCGTTATGTTACAAAGAAGTAATGAAGACGAAGTTCGGTTCATTTTGATGTATTAAGAAAGTTTAGTCACCGTGTTTTATCAATAGACGCTCGCTTTTTCTTGTTCTTGTTATATTTTCCTCCACTTTTTGACCATCGTTAGACCATATCACCATCGTACACTAGTATGGAAACGTTTAAGGGTCACCAGTTGTTGCGTTAATTACGTCTTTATAGACTTCGAAATTGGCGGGTCGTTTCCATACTATTGAAAGAATGTCGCGTTGTCGCTGGCGACATTACGACAATTAAAATAATGTCGCGTTGTCGTGGGCGACAATGCGACACCCGACAATGCGACAACGCGACATTGCGATACGACATCACGACATACAGTTTAATTAACATTGTTGAAGTGATACGGGAAATAATTCCCGAGTGAGAAAGATTCTTGCGATATAGAAACGAGTGCGTTTTCGCACGAGTTTCTATATCACAAGAATATTTCTCACGAGTGAATTATTTTCCGTATCACGACAAAAATGTTTATTAAACTATATAATATATATTCTGTGATGAATTTCTTTCCAATCGTCTTTTGACACAAGTATTCCTTCTTCTCTCACTCCTTTGGCGACAAATGTCATGACGTCAATTCGTGATGTAATATCGTGACGTCTATCGTTTTGGCTACTGTGCTATCTTTCACACTAGGCGAGAGAGCACAGTAGAGGAAGGGATATGTTATATATTTTCTCAAACTGGGAAATTTCTATAATTCATCACAGAATATATATAATATATTGCGATACGACATCGCGACAATTATGTCACGATGTCGTATCGCAATGTCGCGTTGTCGTATCGCAATGTCGAGTTGTTGTATCGCAATGTCGCATTGTCGTATCGCAATGTCGTGATGTCGCACTGTCGGTTGTCGCATTGTCGCCCACGATAATGCGACATTGTATCTGGCCCCAACCGGACACCGTAGTTGTCCGTCGTCCGTTAAATGTTGTCTTGTGAACACGATAGGGCCTTCATTATTAATCAGATATTTACTAAATTTAATCAGGATCTTTATATCAATGAAAGTTTAGACAAGTTCGAATAACGAATAAAACATCGGATTATTTTCACCCCTGTTATGGCCTTTGATTTGCTGAAAAATGCCATACTTTGCATTGTGAACACTAGATAGCACATTCATTTACTATTTTTTATTATTTAATCTTTAACAAACTTGCAGATATTGTTAATATCAAGTTCGGACAAGTTCGGAAACCAGCCAGATCGGATCAGTAACACCAGAGTTATAGCCCTTGTTTTGCTGAAAAAATGCCACTTTCTGCCTTGTGAACACTCTAGCAATTTTATTTATTATTTGATTATGTTTACCAAGCTTTGTCAGTGTCTTTGTATCAATGAAAGCTCGGACAAGTTGGAAAACCAGCCAGATCGGATTAGTAACACCAAAATTATGGCCTTTGTTTTGCTGGGAAAAACAACAACATATTAATTCTGCCTCACACTCTAGCACCGTCATTTATATATTATTTGATCTTTACCAAATTTTGCCAGATTGTTAATATCAATGAAAGGTCGGAACAATTCGAAAAACAGCCGGATCGGACCATCGGATAAGAATATGCTTATTAACACATAAACCGAAACAGTTGACGAAGGACTCGAAAGCGTTACAACTTAGAGAATTACGCTAACAAATAAACTGAATATAATTAAACTGTACACACTATGCCGAATAAATATGTACTAATTACGCTGTACCCCTTACGCGCTGCTCCGATACTAAACACAACACAGGAAGTGTGCAGATCCAAATGGTTTATTTATAGACAGGTAATGTTTATGTAAAAACAAGAGTTAAAAAGTCAGCGTGCCTTTTTAACGAAGCATACGTTTCTAATCCGTTTTTCTGTTAACGGCTGGGTACATCGGGGGATTTAATGCAAAATTGACGGTAATATTATACACAAATACTTCACACAAAGTCTCCATATCATCTCCGTTAAGGTTAACAATAAGCATATTCTGACTTTAAATATGCAATATGCCATATTGAGATCCTGGGATCGTGGGTTCAAATCCCACTTGGACTAACTTTGTTTTTTTATAACCCAAGGGGGTGCAGCGGGTCTCGGATTTTGGCTCCGCCCACTTTCTTGGGGTTAATCTGGTCAAAAATCACAAAAGAAAATGCATATCTTGTCCAAATTTGAATAGATTTGATTCTAATTGTGTCATTAAGGAACTCGAGGCACAACATATACAAAACGAGGTTTTCCCTCCTGCATATAGGGGCCCCTCTACATGGATTCAATTTGGATAGCTTGCAGTATTACATAGTTTCGGCCTTGTGAAGCTAACTCCTTCTATACCCTTACAAATCTCACGTTTATATGTGGTGTGTCTTATAGTTAGGATGTGTAGATGCGCAATACTGTCTCGGATTTTGGCTCTGCCCGATGGGACTGTGTGTGAGTGTTGTGTATGGGTTTGCAGTGGGGGTGGGGGTGGGGGGTGTTCGGGTAATCTTGAGGAACTTGCTGTAATATACTATTACGAGTTTCAGGCTTGTGACGTTAACTCCTTTTATACCCTTTGATATTGCAAGTTCATGTATGGTGTATGTCTTAGTTAAGGATGTGTAGATGCGCAATAAGTATTCTTATTTCGGCTCCATCCACCTGATCCCCATAAAGGGTAATCAGGTAAAAACACACACACACACACACACACACACACACACACACACATTGTCCAAATTTGAATGCATTTGATTCTAATTTGGTATAGTCATTTAGGGACTCGAGGAACAACGTTTATAAATCAGAGTTTGTCCTCCTGTGTAAAGTGGCCCCTCTACAGTTGTACAACTTGGGGAGCTTGCAGTAATTTACTATGTTACAGAGTTTCGGCGTTATGACACTAATTCCTTCTATACCCTTTCAGATTTAAAGTTTAAAGTTCATGTATGGTGTTTTTCTTGTTTAGGATGTGTAGATGCGCAATTATTTGTCAGATTTTGGCTTCATGCACTGGGGCCTCAGTGGGTAATCGGGTAAAAAAATCACAAACAAGTCATATCTTGTCCAAATGTGAAGGATTATGATTCAAATTTGGAATTTTCATCCATGGACTCGAGGCACAACATATAAATTGAGGTTTGACCTCCTGCATGAAGGGGCCCCTCTACGGAGGGAGGGTGGGGTGGGAGGGGGGTGGGTGGTGATGGTGGGAGGGGGGAGGGGGATGAAAGCAAAGCAAATCATCACTGCAAATTAAAAATAAACATAAAATGTATACATTTTACATCTGTATATTATTTTTCATCATCGGTCCAAGATGGCTGCTTCCATTTATGTTCTTTGCACATTTTCAATAAGTCATATCTCCTTTATTTTCCATGGCATTTCCATAATTCTTTCAGCTTTTTTCAAGTCTTTTTAAATAAACCGTGTTTGAAAATAGTGCATCAACCCCTTTAATAAAGTTTGAGGAAAGTTCAATAAAATTTGTTTTTACCTAAATTCAGTTGTGCTTCGATAGGTCTACATTTTATTTTCCAATCTGTATCTCTCTTATTGTAATACTATATACATCATAAAAACTCGTGTATGTAATTATATGTTTGATACGTTCAGAATTGATCGGTTCAATGACGTCATATTGTGTACTAAGGTGTGTGAATTCTAACTTAATTTACGTATTCGTAAACAATATTCTCCAGGTAGATTGCTTTATAACTTAGGAACTTTCGGAGAATACCCTGGATTGCTGAATCTGTACGGAGTATACGCTCGACTATTTACGAAAAAATAAGAACAGAGATATGTCAGCCGTTGTTTTGAAGGGAGCCATCCCGCCTGCTTCTTTGACCATGACAGCATGGAACATACAGTCAAACTATCAACCAGGGGATACACGTCTCAAGTTGAGATCCTGCAGATGTTGATGAAATATGAGATTCCGTCGGCAAACGTTTCGGGGCTGTTCAAGGGCCAACTTATGGATCCGGCTCTGTACGTAACATTTAAAGATGCCAGTGACGTGGAAAAGTTAAGGTCGGTTGAAAACATTTCGTACCGTAACAAACAACTTAACTTGACACCTATGGGCAAGCACATCTTGTCCATTAGAATACATTGGTTACCACTGTATTTCAGTGACACGCTAATCAAAAGCGTTCTGTGCGACTACGGTAATGATTTAAGTGTGGAGTGATGGAGGTGCCGTTATAGAGAATGGAATGAGGGTAGTAAGGATTAAGGTTGACGAGAGTATGAGACTATCCATACCGCATATAGTAAGGTTTGAGTGTGGCACGTCCAAGTTGCTCACCATCACCGGCCGCCCTCCCTTGTGCTTGAGGTGCTCCAAGGTGGGCCACCTAAGAAGGGATTGTACTGAGTTATTGTCGTACGCTAATGTTTCCAGAGGGAATTTCAGGCCACAGCCACAGGAACGGCCAGTAAACGAGGTAGTACACCAGGAGACAGAGGAGGATAGTGGGGACACGGAAGCAGGTGCTGCTGAGGACGAACAGCCAGTTACTGTGGAGCAGTTAGAACAGACTGAAAGCGAAGAACCATCTCAGATCCCTGAGACGCCTGTGGTCCCAGTCACACCGGATCTAGAGGCAGATATAATGGAAACGGGAGATAAAGGGGAGAAGAGAGGGGCAGATGAGTACACAGAAGGTAATGAGGATTCTTTTAGGGAATACATTCCAAAAAATAAGGTTAAGAAGTCTTTTCCCCATAGCCCGAGCAGCCCAGCTCCAACCTCCAACCCCTACGACTTCCTTCTCGGGTCGACAGGGGATGAGGGTTTGACTAGACTCCGCAAGACATGGGAGGGTATGAGTAAGGAGTTTTAAACTGCTCATTTACTTACTCTTTTTTTTATTGACCTGAACTGTTTTAATGGATTTTGTTTTTTGATTACCGATTTAAATACTAATACACAAATGATGAATAAAAGACTGCTTACTCTTAAATGGACACTGAGATTGAATTATGATTCGGTATATAAGGCAACTTGTTTAATTGTATCGTACTACACGTTCCTTTGTTCATTGTGCCATACATGGTACTAGTCTACACATTACCCAGCACTTTTAAATCGCGTTGTTTTGTTGACATACTATCCTAATGCCTTATCGATAAATTATTTAAATGTACATTTTAGCCGTAAAAAGAAAACCACCCATGCGTGCGCCACAGCGACGGTCGAGAATTATTTTTTTTGTTTACAAATGGGATTTTAGCGTTTAGTGTATTGTATGCGTTTGTTTTTCTGACTTGAATTGCTTTTCTTACCATGGAGTTAAATATTTATAGTATAAATATAAACGGTTTTCGATTGAGGAGAAAACAAGACTTTCTAAGGTCATATATAACACAAAATTCAGTTGATATATTGTGTATTCAGGAGACTCATATTGATTATTTTTTTCTATCACAGAAAATTGAATCGTTTTTTGATTTACAAAAACAGTGTTATTGGAGTTATGGCTCTTCGGACTCTAGAGGCACTGTTATTATGATGTGTAATAAAAGTATAAAAGTTACTAATTTTCATACGGACTTTGATGGTCGACTTGTACATGTAGATTTTTCGGTAAATGAGTTTATTAATTATAGAATTGTAAATATTTATTCTCCTACTGACCCACAGGAGAGAAATTCATTTCTTAACGATTAAGTTCCACATTTAGTTACTGCTAAAAAATTGATCTTAAATGGGTCTTTAATTTTGTTATGAACACTAGATTAGACAAAATAGGAGGACATTTAAATAGAGGTATTGACGGATCAAAAATATTTAATACTATAATAGATAAGCATAAATTAGTTGATGCTGTTAGATATTTATATCCTACCAAAAAGGCCGTAACATGGGCTAGAAAAAAATAGTTCAGTAAGTATTCCTATATAGGCTGTAGATGGAAAGATTTTACATTCCAAACACACTTAAAGATGCTGTAGTTAATTCTGAGATTTTACCGTGTTCACATTCTGATCATGATTTTGTTACTTTAAAAATTAACGTTAATAAAGGTTTGTCTTTTAGAAAGTCTTATTGGAAGTTTAATGATACATTAATTACTTGAAGATAAAGATTTTTTAAATACTTTTGAATATTATTGGGATATTATTAGTAGGACAGATACTATCACCTTAGAATGGTGGGATGCAATGAAAATTAAAATTAAAGAATTTTGAATTGATTACAGTAAAGATAAAAACAAAGAATCACATGGGGAATACAAAAAACTTAAAAAAGATTATCAAAACTTAAACTTAGTTCAGGAAAATACATTATATTTAAAAGAGCAAACTAAGCCAAGAATAAAAGTTATTGAAAACAAGTTACAAGCTGGGTCAATCATTAGAAGCAAAGCAAATAGCTTAACTTCAAAAGAGAATCCTACAAGTTATTTCTTTCACAGAGAAAAAACTAAGAGTTTAAATAAAACCATAACGAATATTAAACATAATGATGTTAATTTTCATGATTCAAAAATTATTTTAACTTGTTTTAGAGATTTCTACAAGCAATTATATACAGAAGAAGATGTTGATAAAACTCTTAATGATACTTTTCTTTCAAATTTACCACAGATAACTGGAATAGATAATATTTTATTAAAACGTATATTTCAAAAGATGAAATTTTGCATAGCCTTAAGGACATGTTACCAAATAAATCACCAGGAAGTGACGGTTTAACAAGATGTTTTTACTTGAAAATTTTTCATATCTTTACTGATATTTTAGAATCAATTTTTCAACTTGTTTATGATTTTGGGGAAATGTCAGAGTCCCAAAAGTTATCATATATTACTTTAATATGCAAAGATACATCAAATGCATCTGATATGAAGTTTTATAGGCCAATTTCCTTATTGAATGTAGATAGAAAGGTACTCTCCAAAGTTATATGTAAACGTTTAGGCAGTGTATTATCTAAAATTATTGGCATCAGTCAAACTTGTTCCATTAAAGGGAAGACTATTTTTGATAATTCTCATCTACTTCGTAACGTCTTTGATTACATTGAACAAAAAAACTTAACAGCAGTTTTTATTTCCATGGACCAAGAAAAAGCTTTTGATAAACTCTCTTGGTCATATTTATATGACACCTTAAAAGCTTTTGGGTTTGATGAAGAATTTATTCTTTGGATAAAAGTTTTATATAACAATGTCAAGTCGTCTGTGATAGTCAATAATCATATTTCTGATACTTTCGATATACAAAGAGGCGTGAGGCAAGGTTGTTCCTTGTCTCCCCTTTTGTATGTAATATGTTTCGAACCTTTCGCTAAAAGATGACCCCTCTATTAAAGGTATAAAGCTACCTGGATCTGATTTTGAAGTGAAAATGTCTATGTACGCGGATGATAACACTGGTATTTTGACTTCTGAAATATCAATGAAAAAATATTTTGATTACATATATTTGTTTCAGAAGATATCTGGATCCCGAATTAATTAAAGGAAGTCTAATGGAATGTATTTAGGAAAATGGAAAAATCGGTCTGATCATCCCTTTGGAATTTCATGGATTAATAGCACTAAACTTTTAGGCTATTATTATGGTTACAATGTTGATCCAGATCAAATTTGGTCAAAACTATTTTCGAATTTTCATAGTACACTTAATCTTTGGAAGTCTAGAAAACTGTCTTTTAAAGGCAAGTCTACTGTTCTACATTCTCTAGCTTTAAGTAAAATATTATATTACACGGCGGCTAGCAATATGCCAAGTCACTATATTAACATGTTTCAAAGAGCAGCCTTTAGATACATTTGGGGGTCTACTTTAGAGCCCGTAAATAGGAAAACATTATACTTACCTTTAAGGAAGGAGGCCTTAATGTACCAAATGTTGATATTAAGTGCCAGGCACTGTACTTATCCCATGTACAGAAACTTTTTAATAGTCATAATGCAAGCTGGACATATTTAGCAAAATATTGGATTGGATTTAATTTGAGAAAGCACAATCCTTTATTTGCCAGTAATTTAATTCCTCATAGTGAATTTGTTCCACCATTTTATAAAAGGTGTTTATAATAAACTCATGAAGCATTATCCGGATTTTTTGTTCAAAAAGGCTACAACTAAAGAATTTTATAATGCATTGTTAAATATTGAACACATTACACTAAAGGTTGTTCGGAATTTCCCAACCATTGATTTCAAACAAGTTTTTAAGAATATATACTCACCTTGTGTTGATCCAGATGTAAGAAATACTTCCTGGAGAATCTGTCATGATGTATTATATGTAAACGTTAACTTGGCCTATAGACTTCATCTTAAAGTTAATAAATGCTGTACATGTTGTGAATCAATAGAAACCGTAAGCCACTTGTTTATAGAATGTAAAATGGTTCAACCTTTAAATAGGGTTGTTTTGAAATTACTTCAGTTTATAAGTAAATGTAGTTTTATTCTTAGTGAAAGAGTTTTTCGCTTTTTATATTTACCAAAATTAGATAACAGAATCAAGACATGTTATTTGGACATGCAGAAATTTGACGAAGCATGAAAATAAACAGTATACACAATACTCTTTTGTCCATATATTTTTAAATAAAATTAAGTACAGAATGTATGCTGATTTTTCGCGAATGAATTCTCTTGAGTTTGGACATTTTTGGTGTGATAATGGCTTTGGCACGTTAGATTTCACAAACAACGAATTTTCGTTTGACCCTTGTCTTGACATTAATACATATTTCTCACCAGTTCCTATCGTTTCGTAATTTACATACACAATTTGTCATTACAGTCATACTCTTTTATCAAAGTCTTTTTCATCACACTGTTTCATTAACCATTATTACTCATGCATTTTAAGATATTTTGTTTAAACGCAATATTAAAGTCTTCTTCTCGTTTCAGATATGTTTTTGTTGCTCAAGTACTTTGATGGAGGATGAAATAAATGTAACCATGTTTATGTTGAGAACTAGTTTTTCAAAAAATGTGTTTTTCATTCATTTTGTCACTTACATGCGTTTTATTTAGCTTTACAACACTTGTATCTTTCACGCTGGTGCCTTTTCCCGGGATGTCAGGTGGTTCCCGACCTTACCTCGCGGGGGAACGCACTGAGGTGTATAGTTGCCAGTGATATTTTTTATTAAATTGTAAGTCGCATGCATATGGTACAAGTCTTTCGTAAAATATAGTTTCTCAACAACTTGTACTTACATGTTTTGTAAACGGCACTCGCTTACGGTTTTTTCAATTGCATTTGTTAAGTGTTACTCTAAGTATAGTATTAATAATTTATGCCCTCTTATTTTTTAAATAACATACAAACTCTTCTCCCCTGGACATAACAAATCACCAGTCTTAAATCGGTTTTTCAACGGACATGAACAGTTCTGTGTATGATATATATTGGACATGAACAGTGATATTGTTTGTTTTTTCATAGTGAGCATTTTTTTAAATTATTCCAGTAATCTCTTCTGTTTACGAGTGCCGTCCAGATGACTGTTTACACCATCTGGTTCTTAATTGTAAATAAATAAAGATATATGAAAAACAAACAAAAATGACGTCAGTAGAGAAAAACAGGTCGCAATAAGTTTTAAAAGAACCTATAACAAGTTTAAAACAAGTTTTGAAACTGAACGGTATATAAAATGTATTATGCCACGTGGACACAGAAGTGATCCAAATTTCGTTGTGGCGTTGCACCTATTCGAATAGAGACTGGACGATATGAGAGATTAATTGTAACTGAGAGAACTTGTTTTCACTGTAAAAGCGTTGTCGAAAATGAGGAGCACGTACTCTTTACATGTCCATTACACGAAGATATTAGAAATGTGTACTTCGAGCAGATATATGCTAATAGATCTGACCTCAGATATAAATTCATTTCAGAAAATATGTATTTTATATTAAGCTGTTATGACGAACATTTAATAAGGTTATCTTCCTAATTCTGCAAATAGTCTCTCATAGCTCTATGTAGAGCTACTCTGATTGCTTTTATACATATCATGTATACTTTGTAATACTTTTATTTGTAATTGTATGTTATAAGAGGTGAGACAGAAATAAAATATTCGTATTGTGTTGTATTGTATTGTATTGTATTGTATTGTATTGTAATGTATTGTATTGTATTGTATTGTATTGTATTGTATTGTATTGTATTGTATTGTATTGTATAGTAATCGTACACGAACCACAAATATGGCACTTGACACATTCAAGCGAATAATCAGTTTAGTATGATATCTCTCAGAATTGAAAAAACACCCCAGTGTGACACTCCGAGTGTGTAGGTGTATAGAGAATATATACTGAGCAAGCAAAAAAAGTACCCATTTGTCTTTCCCTTATTATACCGGAAATAATAAATGATGTATATAGAATAATTAGAACGACCACCACCAATAGTCCAAACTATTTTTTTGTTTTTGAAAATCTCGGTATGCAAGGGAGTTTTTCTTAAACCTTGCATTTTTGGTAAAAACACATAAAACTACAAACATTACCTCAATTTGTCCAAGACAATGTACTCTATACGTTGCTTTCGAAAAAAACACGCAGAATAAACGTTTTTTTATCTAATTGTTATGTCTGTGATTACATAGAATTGCAGACTGTTTCTAATTTTAGTCCACGAAATCCTTTGTCTGCGTGTCTGCCTGCCTGCCCACCTGGCTGTCTGCCTGTCTGCCTATGCCTGCATGCCTGGTCGCCCACACACCCACAATCCGTCGGTCCGTCCACCGACCTACCTGCCTGCCCGCTCGCCCATCGACCCACCCACTGAGGTAGGTAGGTAAAATAGATGTATTACTTCGTATAAATCCAGCAAATGTTCCCGCTTCCCCAACTCCTCATATTCCAGCAAATTGTCCCTCTTCCCCAACTCCTCATGGGAATTGTCTTCGTATCGGGACGCCTTCGATTTCTCAAATAATAAAAACAAATCCAACTAAAATATATATTCAATGGTGTGCTGCACTCGAACATCATCGATTCCAAGGGCCCTACAGTAGTGTTGCCTCCAACCACAATTATTTGTGTTTGAGTTATGCGGTCCATGCACGTGAAATGACTCAGCGGCGCCCCTACTGCTAGGCCGTATGAATAAAGACCGCCAGGTAGTCTAAATATAAGCTTTATTTTATGAATCGTTCATGAAATCACGAAATAAGCTCGCGATATACTAGTACCAGATGTTTTCTTGCTCTCCACATTTACCGATTATTGAAATTGTTTATAGTTTGGACATTGCTTTTTGTAAGACAACATCTTGGACGTTACGTTTATCTGAGGATGAGCTAGGTCAAATTGTGTCCAAATTGGCAAAGCAAATTCAGAGGGGAAAAAACGGGAAAAAAATGACGTTTGAGGAAATAGTTTTCATGAGGATGGACGAACAGACAAATCGCCCTACATACGATATACGACATACGCACTACTAAACTTCAGGGTTTAACATTATATCTTCCAAAACAGCATAATTCATTTCAATGCGATTTGATTGTTTCCACTAACCACCTCTTCAAATAAAGAAGGCACCTCCCGAAGTTCTCGTCCGGCGATTGTGGACGTAGCAAGAGTGGTCCTGAGATTTTCTTAAGCACACTATATAATCATGGTGAATCTATTCGATAATAAGCGAAGGCACGATTCCGGCCCCCTCCCTCCCCTTTCTCTGATCTATTCGATTATAAGAGTAGGCACGGTTCCGGGCCCCCTCTCTCTCTCTTTCTCTCTCTCTCTCTCTCTCTCTCTCTCTCTCTGACGGAATCACCTAAGATCATGTGTAGATGAGCTGTTAAACAGATATGGATTTTTACAGCTGTCACAAAATGTCACGGGTAGAGCCTTTTGGTCGTACATAGCTCTTGTTAGCTGTTAGTTACACCATAATCTATTGTTGAGTTGAAACAAATTCACAATATCCATGATATATTCATGTAACACGTAAAAGCGTGCACATTTTAAGTGGCCGCCAGAGAGGCCTTGTCATAAGTTTAGTTTTGTGCTAATGCATGTAAACGTATAGGTATATCTTTCTTAAACGGCAAAATTGTGTAAGGGGCCTTTCGTGTAGATTTTAATACTGCGAATTTAGCCACGTATGTCACGGACTGAACGGGGGAAATAATGGTTTGGGTGTAACGTTTGCTATAAAATCCATTGTCTTCTAGTTCTGGCCGGGGATTGCTTGATAGTTGTTTTGTTTGGAGCAGGAGTTGGACGGCGAAATTCACAGGCAATATGTGGTCAGTATTTATTTTATTAACTTTTATCGTACATTTGTATTCAGTGGGCGGCGCCATCTTGTTTGGCGGTTACGACATCCGGTTAGCTTTGATGTTTCTCAAACATTAACTTGAGACTAGCATATGATTTTGAAGTTACTTTATCAGATGTAATTATTGTAATTGATAATTAATTGTAAAACAGTATTAATTTGATAACAGTGTATAATAGGTGCATTAGTTAACGTTGGCGTATAACTCAGTGATTGTAATACACGATTGAATTGATAATGTTGCATTAGTTAACAATGAGATGAGTGACTAGTATAAATGTTCGACGCGTATACATAGCGTTGTATTAGGGGCATTGATTAACAGCGACGTACATGGCGTAAACATGGCGTTGTAGAATATGTATACATTGCTACTCATCATTAGTACAGCTTACATATATTTCTTAAATAATGATTTGTTTGGGTAATGATAATTATGCAAGATGGTTATGTTTATCAACCGACATCTAAAACGTATGTATAATTACAGCCAGGGTTGGATATAAGCCATACAGGTTTGGATATTCCGGAGTGGAGCTAAGCGTCCACGTATAACGTAAAGAGCGGTGGAGACGGTCCCCGTACCTGCGCAGCATGGCCAGGTTTTAGTAGCGACAACCCCCGGGACACAAGGTGGGCCCGTTATCAGTCCTCACTGGAGGAACATCATCCACAACCTCAGTGGAGGTTAATCATCTTACATATCGCGTCATCAACCCTTATATAAGGCATTTGATGACAATCTACCATTGGATTCGCGCATCATCATCTTCATGAGCTCTCGCGCATCACAGTTATTGCGCTAGATCATAGATCAACATTGTAATAACTTTAACAACACTTTAGTGTCGTATATAATCAGTCGACACATTCAAGATTTGTTACAATACCAGAACGTCTTAAACGTTCATTAGAACATTCTGTTCATAGTTCATCTGTGTATTCGCTTGTTTTATTTAGATAATTGTATTTATATTTAACATATTTTAAAAAGTTGCATTAAACTTATGTAAATGCATTCACCGTCATTGATTCTTTCCTGAGTTAGCCCCAACCACTAGGGTCTTCCTGTGACAACAGCACACAACAGAAGTTCTCTATATGCATATCTACGACGACCTCATATAATAGTACTTTATTCTATGATGGTTTCGCACAGAATTCTGGTCGCTTTCTATTAACATGAGTCTTCTGAAATAATGTGTTTTATTGGCTTCAGACAATTTGAAACGATTCTATCATTTTTAATTTAATTTCGTAAACATGAATGGGGACAAATACACGAGCAAAACATATTATCTATTAATACTTTTTGTTTGCCTTAATACACATAAAACAACTCGATTAAATAGCATTTACTCACGTGTTTGTTACATTCGAACACGTTGAAATTCAATTAAACAACTCGTTCTACCAGCTCGTGTTTTTCAGATATGGAATGTTATGTCACGAGAACACGTTGTATTCGGTTAAAAACGCTAGTTGGAAGAACGAGTTTTTTAAACTCAATTTCAACTTGTTCGAATATAACAATCACTGTATTATATACTTAACGAGGCTTCTCTCCAGAATCAATAACATAGATATAAAACGGTTTCGAGAATAAGCCATTCATGAACAATACACTGTTGTACCCCATGTCCGAAACCAAAGTGAGAAGCATTTATTCGTGTAAACAAATATATTGTTCACCGTGTTTTGTCAACAGACGCCGGCTTTTACTTGTCCTCTTCTTATATTATGGATCTTCATTCATCGCCATTGCTTATAGGTTGCAGAAAACTAAACACTTTCCCATAGACCTCCTGTTGCACCTGTCAGCTAATATCTCATGAATTATACACCAGATTTTCTTCAAATTACCTTATTTCATAGATATTTCCATCACAAAGCCTTTGAAAGTGTGAAAAAGACAACTTTTTCTGCTCAACCTCTCTGCACATGTCTGTGTTAACAAACACTATTGAATCCGCGCTGAATATTGACATGCAATTTCAATGGATGTTAAATTTTCAAAAACATTAAAAATTATTTTTT
Source organism: Cyrtodaria siliqua (assembly GCA_037043455.1). Lineage (NCBI taxonomy): Eukaryota > Metazoa > Mollusca > Bivalvia > Adapedonta > Hiatellidae > Cyrtodaria > Cyrtodaria siliqua. The sequence continues at coordinate 35,367 of JAWPHD010012168.1, forward strand.
TATTTAATTTAATGATCCTAGCTGATGGGGATTATTTTACCTGTAGTTTATCCTTCCTGAAAATGCATATTGAATATTTCAAAGTTATATCTGCTGACCTCTGTGAATTCTGTGAACTTTCACTTATGTACTGAATCGTACACAACAAAAGGCGGGGCTTCAGCCAGGCTATATTTAGCTGTACGCAACCTATAGAGAGACATTCAGACCTGACAGAGGGTATTTTTTCTGGCTAAATGTTTTGATACATTTAATCTGAGAACAATTAAACCATTCTTTTTAAGAAAAAAATCCTTTTCGACAAAATATGAAGGCTTAAAATAGCTTCGGCTTAGGCAAAATTCCTTCGGTTTTTACGCGTAAATCCAGAATCTTCAAAATGCCATATATCGACAACCGTTCCAATCTTTTGCTTCAAATAAAGTGATTTTAAATTGATTTCATCAACAACATGTGATGTTTAACCAGTTGAAGCTATCTTGAAAATAATATCTACTCAAAAATGATATTTGTGATTTTCAGGGGTCAAAATAGCAGATTTTACCAAAAAATTTGTATATATTCAAAATCTGCCTTCAAATGAATTAATTAACATTATTCAGCAGTTTCTATGTGTGAAACCATCAAGAAAATGCAACTTTTCAGTTTAAAAATGACAAAAAATAATTCTGAGACTATCCTCCCTAACTCCATTTTTAGGGCCATGCCATGTTTTACAATATGCTCATTACACAAGATTGACAGTTACTGTACTATTTATTGTATTTGTTTTATTAGATATTGTTTGTAGCATATTTACAGGTCATTTTCATGCAACCATGCAACCAGTAAGCACTGTTTAAAGTACAGATCCATGAAAATTCATTAAAATGAAGGGGGGTGGGGTAAATAAAAACTTTTAAAAAGCATAGAAAAGGTCATATTTTTTGCCAACTAAATAATTTAATTTGTAAAATGTATTAAACCGCATAAAATATTTGCATATCGACACTTACCGTATAGAAGCGATGATCTCACAGTCAGAGTTTACCTCAACATCTTTTTCAAAACAGACATAAGCGGCTTTTCGACATCTTTTCGGAAAGATGTAGATTGTCGCTTACTGACATTTTTGCCAAACAACGTATGCAAAGCCCTCAGAAATGAATAAAACTTACTAGATATATTTTAACTGTGTCAAACATGTGCATTACAGGCCAATTGTGTATACCAGGTGTCAGGTATGACTAGTTTTTTGTCCACAACCTTTAATAAAATAATTTAAAATACCTATTTTGCATCATAAAACTTTAAAATATTTAAAAATCATGAAAAGAGTTATAAGAAAAGTCAAAATACACCATAATTTAACATTTCTCACACTTTCAAATCATTGTGTTAGAAAAAAAGTATGTCTACTTTCACTTTTACCATATGCAGAATATAGCCTATAGGTTGCAGAAAACTAAATACTTTCCCATAGACCTTCTGTTGCACCTGTCAGCTAATATCTCAAGAATTATACACCTGATTTTCTTTAAATTACCTTATTTCATAGATATTTCCATCACAAAGCATTTGAAAGTGTCAAAAAGACAAAACATTAAAAAATATTTTTTTATTTAATTTAATGATCCTAGCTGATGGGGATTATTTTACCTATAGTTTATCCTTCCTGAAAATGCATATTGAATATTTCAAAGTTATATCTGCTGACCTCTGTGAACTCTGAATCGTACACAACAAAAGGCGGGGCTTCAGCCAGGCTATATTTAGCTGTACGCAACCTATACGGTTATACCCGATATTTTGAAAATACACTTTAGGCAATCTTTAGGCAATACAACTAGCTGTTAGAAGAGTTGATTAAGAGTTGTTATTTCCAAATGTTTCGCACTATGGAAACGTTTAAGGGTCACCAGTTGTTGCGTTAATTACCTCCTTATAGACTTCGAAATTAGCGGGTTGTTGCATTGTTTCGCGTCTTCTCGGCCCCATTTTCTCGTCTTTCGACGTGTTCCTTGAATCATTTCGACTTAAAAGAGTGCAACTTAGTACGATTTTATGGAAAAGTTTAAGGGTCACCAGTTGTTGCGTTAATTACCTCCTTATAGACTTCGAAGTTGGCGGGTTGTTGAATTGTTTCGCGTCTTCTCGACCCCATTTTCTTGACTTACGGCGTGTTTCTTGAATCATTTCGACTTGAAAGAATGCAACTTAGTACGATTTACCTTCACATGTCAGAAAGACTGAAGTCGAAATTTTCGTCAATTAAATAAGTTTAGTTGCTGTATGTCGTCTTGACTAGTTATATTTCAATATGTCGATAAGAAATTTGACGACTTAATCAAATGTCGTCATCAGTATTGTACACTTATTAACATAAAACACGACAAATCGTGTTCTCCGTGGTTCATTCCTAAGTTTGGTTCCGTTCATGGGTTTAGAAGGAGATGCGGTAACGGACAGACGGACGGACAGACGGACAAACGGAGGCGATTTTAATATACTTTTTTTTTTCAAAAACGTGGGTATAAATATGGTATATTAAAGAGTAAACAGAGGTATCATTAAAGCAAATGGAAAAAAAAAAGAAAGAAAAAAATGTAACAAAACGCCAGTGCAACTCTACAGTAGATATAAAAAACACACGATGTAAATTCGAAATCAAAAAGTGGCCCGCAACAGCAACAGCACCTTTTAGGCCATAATCTGCAAAAAAAATATCAGTAATAGTTTGAGAACCTAACTCGTATAATTAAACCAAACAATTAAAAGCAAGTAAAATCTCGCTATAAAGGGATGTGACCATTTCCAATACGTTAATCATATGTATACAAAAAGAATCGGTAATCGAAAACAATAATAGTAAATACGGCACATGCCCATTTAGGACTAAGGAGCGTCTCCCAACGGTACCTTTCATCACCAACCTGTGGATGATACGCCACAAGGGCAGTCTTGACTGGCCACCGTTATCGACCGTAATTAACCTTTTCCTTACCGCGGTAGCCTAGACACCCAGTGATCCTCGGCGAACAAGTGGTGAATGAGCTGCCGCCTTACCTCAGTCCAGACATCAACCACAATATATGCAATCTCCGAGGCATAACAACCACCAACTCACAGCAACCACACGACTCTACCCAACAAAATACCCCAACATTAAAACATAAACACACGTTATGAACCGAACAGAACCCAGTTCGATGCCCATAAGTATCAATATGCTTATGGACACGCTAATCACCTCCAATATAGCGTGATACAGGTATATACCTCATCAACTCCCAGCATTTATGATATGAGGGACCAGGGAGCCCGTATCATACACACTACAATCACAAACGCGCCACATACACCACACAGCCAGACAAGTCGGACAAGAAAGAGCCGATACACGAATTTAGGTTGAACTAACCGCTGATGTTGACTCTTGTTTTGCATAAATTCTAGGGAATAACTCTGAAACCATAATACATAGGTTCATAGTTACATTGCCCTATGTGAGATGAGGATCCCTAATTTGTGGAGGGTCAGTAGGTCCAAGGGCGAGGTCACCATGACCTTACATGTAAATAGGCATTCCAGATGATAACGAAGCCATAACACCTACACCCATGAACATTAATCGGTGAGAGGAAGAACTCTAATGTCTTTGGGTCTGTAGGTCAAAGTTTAAGGCCACCATTCCCTTGCAAAGCATTACACAAACCATGAAGCATTTTTTGTTAGAAGTTAAAAGGTGAAGGTCATATTTACCTTACACATAGGAATGCTCTGACATAATAGCCCAACACGAATATTTGTTTCGTAATAGGTATAATCTAAAGTTAGGCTGCGCTCTTGTAATCTGTACTTGCCAGAGGCTAACAAAGCTTATGGGATGGTAGCAGTACGTTGATGAAAATTCATAATAAGCATCCTTGCACGGTTCTCTCTCAGATTTATATAAGCATCCATATCCATCAACAAATATTACCTCCGTTACTAAAATAGAAACATCTTTAAACAATTTATAATGAACCAATCGTTTTGAAAACCTCCCCAAAAAGCATCGTTTTGTGAACCTTTTATAGATTTATAAAAAGTCCTTGTTAACCTTTCTTTGATTTATGAAAAATCATTCCGATTCGACAGGGATTCAACGATTTCTCGCGAACCAATGACCTTATTGATTTGTATTTCACCAAGAGCATCAGCTCATGACCCTTTCCCCAAACATTTACAAATATCCCCGATCCATTAAGATCCATTTACAAATAATATTTGAAGTCGTTACTAAAATAGAAAAATCTGTAAAAATTTACCTATAAAAGGTTCATTGATTTGAAATTTTACTAAAACCATTGCCTTATAACCCGTCCTCAGACTTGTAAAATCGCACTTATCGGTCACCAAACACGGCAACCGCTACTAAAAATCGAAACATCTTCTTCTCATGGACCACTGGTCCAATCGTTTTGAAACTTCAACAAAAGTACTGTCTCATGACCGTATCTCAGAATTATACAAATTGCACTCATCCGTCAACACATGGCTGCCGTGACTAAAGTTAACGATAAAGGCTTCTCGTAAACCAATGGCCGAATTATTTTATAACCTCGCAAAACGCACTGTTACAATACCCTTTCTCAGAGTTGTACACATTGTCTCGATCCCTCAACAAATATGGCCTGCTTTACTAAAAATAGAATTGTCTGTAAACAACTTCAAACGATTGCTTTAGAACTTCACCTAAAGCATCGTCACATGATCTTTTCTCCGATTGAAATATATTTTCCCAATCCTTAAATAAGTAGACCGCTTTTACAAAAGACAGAACAATCTTTCAAGTAACTTCTCATGAACCAATGGTCCAATAATTCTGATAACTGTTTTGTGAACAAATCTGTTACTACAGATTGAAGAAAAATGAATGATTTTACATTTCTTTTTTTTTTCTGTTGATTTTGTTTGGAGCCGTTGACCTTGCTAGCAGAGCGTCTTCAGGTTCTCTTTGGCCTCTTGTTATTGGCTTTTTTTCTATATGAGAATGTAGATCTTTCCATAGATATAATGGGTATATAAACAATAAGAAGTTTGACGTCTGATCACCAATACATATAGAAGAAAGAAGGAACACCAATGGTCGAATTACACATTCAAATTGGTCGGTTTCTTTGAATCATTTCACCAGGGAAAACGGTAACACGAAGGACAACTAACTCGATACCATTGAATCAATGTCTGTTTGTGGAACGGTCATCGTCTGTTAAAAACGTGCTGTCGCTTAAGAGTTCTTGTTTTAAAACACCCAGAAATGTAATTGAAAAACAAGAATCCTGACACTGAGTGTAAAACCACGGTAAATGTGTATTTTATGTTACGCTTTTAATTACTTTACCTTGCTTGCATACTTTTTCAAAAATATACTTTAACGTTGTCTTTTGTACGTGTGAAGACTTTTTCCGTTCAAAGTATCGTTTAAAAAGCTTATACAATATATTTTTACCAAATCAACAATCACCATTTAAAACATGATCACAGCAATACGATATTTCAAAAGAAGAGTGGTCAAAATACAGGTATTGATGGAATAAATCGTCATTTGCAGAGGGTGAAACGGTGAACGTCTGTTGATTACGGAATCCTGTTAGGGCCATCGCGATCTCGCGTTTTCAATTTCGCGAGATTGCGAGATTGCAAAATAAATTTCGCATTCTCGTCCTAATCTGCATTGAAAAAAAACGCGAGATTTGCAAGCCAAACTTCGTGCAAACCTCGCGATTTTATCACGTTTTCATTTGGACGAGATCGCGAGAATGCGAAATAAATCTCGCATTCTTGCCGTATTCTACAATGAAAAAAACTCGAGATTAGCAAATCAAACTTCGTGCAAACCTCGCGCTTTTATATCGGCCTATTGTACGATGAAAAAAATGCGAGAATTACTCGAAGTTTGGGTTAGCAAACCTCGCGTTTTTTTCTTCGATGTACCAGAGGGCAAAAACAAGAAAACATATTTCTTATTCTCGTAATCTAATAAAAATAAAATCGCGAGGTTTGCACGACGTTTGATTTGCAATCCTCGCATTTGTTTCATTGTACAATATGCCGATATAAAATCGCGAGGTTTGCACGAAGTTTGATTGCAAAGCTCGCGTTTTTTTTCATTGTAAAATACGGCGAGAATGCGAGATTTATTTCGCATTCTCGCAATCTCGTCCAAATGAAAACGTTATAAAATCGCGAGGTTTGCACGATGTTTGGCTTGCAAACTTCGCGTTTTTTTTAAGGTAGAATAGGACGAGAATGCGAAATTTATTTCGCAATCTCGCAATCTCGCGAAATTGAAAACGCGAGATCGCGATGGCCCTAACAGGATTCCGTAGTTGATCAATAAAACAGTCAACGGATTATTTACGATTCCTAACGTGGATATTCCATTTGCTCAGAGAACCATGTCGACATAAAGATAATACTTGTGCAGCTACCTTTGTTGCATTTGCAAGTGTCATTAACCACCTTTGTAGTATCATATTAATGAGGACATCATTTACAGAGCACTTAAATTAAACGATAAAACTGGGAAAAAATGGTACCGAACGAAACGATTTAAAGGTGTTGTATCGGATTGTTTCTCAGTAAATGTTACCTCGGATAATAATTTGAGTATTTACAAAACATAATCAGACTGAAAAAAAGTCAGTTCGAATGTTCCACAAACACAGGTGAAACAGCCAAAAGTGATCATAATGAATTACATAAGGCTGTTTTCGGTGCTACTTCCAGCATTCGTATTAATTTTTTTACCACGGACAAACAAATAAGCTCGTAGCAAACACTGATGATGTTTAATACATTTAATGCTACAAATGGTCTTCAAGCTTACTCGTTCATAAAGTTCCTTTCAACACAAAAAATCGTGAGTTTCGTTTTTTCTCCGTTTCTAGAAAATCTGCCTGACTCACAACCTCCGGTTGTTGTTATTGTAACTATTACACGTATTTGTAACGATCGATCTGATTGGATTATTTTTATTCTATTCAATGACATAATTCAATTCAAATAATCAGATTGTTAAAAATGCATGTAATAATAACAACAACAACAACAACCGGATGTTATGAGTGAGGCAAATGTTCTTGAAAGGGAAAAAAATAAAAATCAGAATTAAAATTAAAATGAAAATGAAAATTTACTCTGAATTTTATGAGTGGGTCACCTTGAAGACCCTAAATTTGTAGCAATATTGAACAACGCCAGAGTTTGCCCAGAGCTCTGAAAATATAGTAAATAGTGGATTGGGCACAATTTCAGAAATCATAAGATTTTGTTTATTTTTTTATTTGAGAAATTCATAACACGGATGGTAATAGTGTGTTATTACAGATATATATGCGTTTATGAATGGTGCCAGTTTAATAAAAAATATATGTTCTGATCTTTGGAGCACTGTTAAAGAGACACTGTCCGTAAGTAAGCAGATATTGAGCATAAACAAATATACTCAATGAAATGTATACATGAAAACATGAGCATAGACCCTAAGAAGTATGTAGTATTACATTCGTGAGTTGGAAAAAAAACAACGTTTTAATTATTTTTGTAAATAATGCGGGACCCACATTATAATGTGTGACCCACATTATTTACCTTTTCTGCGATCACGTGAATTCCATTAGCACATTAAGTTTTCTACACAGTATGTATTGCGTAATATTTAGCTCAGTCGGGAGCGATGACGACTACTTTACGCTCACTATTATTACTGCGAGCCTAATTTTAGTTCGGGCTTCGAGTTCAACCGCACGGAGCGGTTTTCTTTTATTGTACTGCGATTGAATTTGTCAAACAATCTTACTTTTAATTAGTAAATATTCAATAATGTGTAGTGTGTTATGTTCGTGAACATAATTAGTGTATGTTTTATAAGCTAAACGTTACGACATTGCCCCTTTAAGGGATATGTATATGGTTTTTGAATCAATCTTGTCAGTAAATACAAATCTGCCACTTTTCATTGCTGTGGCCCAGTGGAATGCACTTTGAATTCTGAATCCGGTGATCACGGGGTCGAGTCTCACTGGCGCCACTGTGTTACTTCAGGGTGTCGTTTGGCAAGATACTTCTCTTAGACTCGTCCGTCGGACCGTGCGGTCCCGTGTATCAGAATGTATCCTCAAAGTACGTTTAAGAACTATATGAATATATCGATAGTAAGAGAATGCCATGGTTCCCGGATTCCTGAAACCCGAAATAACCTAAACCATGTGTTGTTAAACAACTATTCAATTTAATCCAAAAGCAGTCTCGTTGGAGTTGCATTGCTTTTGCATTTATGCAAACATCAAGATCAGTAGGTGATAATGACCAAAAAATGCATGTACATTTACTTATAATTCATAAAAGATTGGATTGTCAAACAGACGTTGACAGTTTGCAGCAACAGACGTTTGCCGTTCCAATCAGAAATTCTCAACAGGCGGTGACCGTTTCATTTTTTCCCTCTTTTCCTCACATAAACGACGGTTTATTTTCACATGCACACATGTATCTGAAAAAGCAAAGAGTACGCATTATGAGTAATACCCACACCTTTCATAAAACACTTACACATTCCAATTTTGTTGTTTTTACTAAAAATATCCGACAAAGTTTGTTTTGTTATACTGTCAGGGTGAAAATATTTCGTCCCATGGCCCTTGAAAATGCTCCTATTTAGATTGATGTACTAAAAAAGTAATTGTATGAGATAACTTACATCAATTGATGGAATCCCAAACAAAACTATTTTTTCTCACACGTTTGTTTGTTTGAAAATGTATTTTACGCAGACGTTGTCCGTTTCACAGGGTTCCCACGCGTCAGGGAAAAGTCAGGGAAAATGAAAAAAAATCAAGGTCAGGGAATAGTCAGGGAATTTTGAAAAATGTAAGTGATATTTAAAACTTGGCAAATGTCAGGGAATTTCATTTTCATTTCACATAAAGCATATTTATGTTTATTTTGACATAGAACATAATTCTGTTCTGGGCAAACTAGCCCAGCACATAACATGTGCTGATAACTAACATTGCGCAATGTTTTGTTTTGCATGTACTGATTGTATCACAGTTCATCCTGGCTTCTAAGTATATAGTGAGTAATGAGACACTATAATATTTTATTCACTTTAAATGCTATATGCTAGCAACTTGACTCCATAATCTTAAATGTTGGCAGTGTAATCATTGTCGCAGTAATGAATTGCTTGTATATAGCTAATACCATATCCAGCAATTGCAATAAAAGACTGAAATTGAAAAAGTTTAAAAATGTTTGAAAAGGGACGAAAGGGTTAGCTGCAGGGGAGGACTGAGGTCAATAATGTCATTTAAAAAAGTATGTCCCCTGTTGTGCAATCCCATTGAACGTGCCTTATCAAAAGAAAAGAAATAGACTGAATAATGCTGAATATTTTTACATGTAACTTGCAGTTTAATATGTTTACACTTTTATCTAGACAGTGCTATACTTGAATAATAAATACAAACTTGATAAAGTGTTTATTGATCCATACTCAGTTTATGTCGTCCTCTTGGTAATGCATGTGTTGACTAATTAACATATTTATCAAGTATGTTTTTTTTATAATTTAAGGGTAGCAATGCCTAGATAAATGTGTAAACATATTAACCTTGATTTTTGTCAGGGAAATGTCAGTGAATTTTAGATCAAATGGTGTGTGGGAACCCTGTAATCCGCGAACAGACGTTGATTCAATGGTATCGTGTCGGTTGTCCCGTCCAGAAGCGCTGTGAAATAAAAACGTACAGTACCACTCGAATAAGATTAATTGACACTGGGTCACTGCAAATGTTTAACCCAAATAGTAAATATATATATAAAAATCGAAAAGGAAAAGTAGCATTCAAGGACGACAGTCAACCACAAACACAGACAGAAAAAAAGAACAATTTTAAAGATGAATGAAGACATCACACACACACACAAAATGATTGAAAATGTTTAAACCGGGTTCTAGGGTGCACCAAACCTCACACTTACACTACTATCATCCCAATAAAACGGGACAGTGTAAATAAAGAAATCCCGGCTACGAATTATTATCTAACCAACAAGGCAGCATTAATAGGCAATATAAATAAAACACAAAGATGCTGGTGTATATATAATTACAAAAAAAAAAATAGCCTCGAAAGCCACAAAGAAGGTACTCAGTGACTTGGCAGAAGCCAGAGCAACAAGAGAACATACCATTGAGGGCACGCAAGACAAGATTGTAGACAAACATCAAACGTCACCGTCCATTTGGGCTTTAGGTAGACGTCAAGATAGGGTCCACAACCTGTCCGATTTCGCAAAATTAAAGCAGAAAGCATAAAGGCAAACTGTAAATAGGTCCACCACCAAGCATGCAGTGCATTGCAACGTGATAGTCATAACCTCTTTTGGTACACCATTTAACAAGTTTAACAAAGATATTATGAACATGATGAAAATGATCATGACCAAGGATCTTACGAAGTTTGTATATCACGTCAACTAAAAGTCAGGTTGCAAACCTTTTGCAAAGGTTTAACGCAGTTTATGATAACGGTAGTCCTGATGGAGTAGCTTTTTAGTAATGCAAAGATTACGAATATTCAGTCATCAACTCGAGCACAAGCCCCAGAAAAACGAACAAGCCGAGACACACAAGAAGAACATCCCCATCTAAATGGGGACAATTAACAATATCAAAATTAAAATCATCCCTTACCACAAACGTTGCTAATTAGTTCACCATTTCCAATGGAGAGATGCAAATCGAAAAAAGAAGCGTTAGTACCAGAAACATTAGCTTTGTTTAATTTAATATCTTTAGGGTATATGTTATTAACCATAGTAGAAATGAAAGCCCATTCTGTGTTGCATTAAAATAGAATATCGCTTAAGCCGAGGCTAGGAGGCGTAAGAGGTGTTGCATCTTATAATTACCTCTCATGAACATACTCAATAAAACCGAGTCTGCTACTTTTCTCTTGTTTGTGATTGTTGTAACTCGCTGAACCATTATTTTAATTCATTGTATAATTCGTTTTTATAAATCGGATACACAGTGGATTACCTCTAACTACGCATTATGGCTGTAATGCCGTTTTTATGGCAGACGTAACGCAGCATTTTGGAAAACAATTCCGGTCTTAAATACTGACGCGACAGGTAAGACAAATTATTCGTCTGTGTATTAAATCTTAGTTCTCCGAGGAACGACAGTGTGCATTCGGATCTACACACGTTACACTAACTATCCAAACTGTTCGTTATTCCAGGAATTGTTTGGTTTTCTCAATCATTCATGAAATATATATATATGATTAAAAGTTTAAAAATATCTATGTGCTCCAACTTTAAATTTTAGGTTTTTTAGTAACAACAAAGTGCGGTAACAACGCAGCCTTATGATGCAGATTTTGGTAACGTAGCAGGCTATGGAGCATGTATAATGTTTCATCAATTAAAGTTTGAAAATAATTCATCGAACATCTACGCCAGTCCCGGAGCGCCAGATCCCCCTCACCTTCAAATACATTAGCCATTTTTAACTGAAGCGATGATTTCTGTTTGTCTGCCCCGCCACGAATATGGTGAGGGCCTGTTGTGTTACTCTTGTCCGTCCGTACATCTCATTTTGCATTCAATTTTTTTTATTATATTCGTAGGTCAAAGACCGTAAGTCTCAGAGCTTTCAAACTTAATACACTCTTACATCAATATGACAGCAATACACTCTTACCAGAATCAGGTTACTATGAATAACCGTGACCTACTTTTCACAGTGTTAATTTACATTCAAGTGTTTGGTATGTCCATTTCTCAGGCATCATATGCTGTACAGCTTTCAAATTTTGCATATGTTTACATCTAAATGACAGCTGCTTGTTCCAATAAATACTAGGACATTATGGATTACATTTACCTACTTTTGGCACATTACAGTTTTACATTCAAGTTTTTGATTATGTTCATTTCTCATATATCAAAAGTCATACAGCTTTCAAACGTCACACTTACATCCATACACTTTATTACATTTCGTTATGTGACTGACCGCCTTAACACGGGGCGTCCGTGTCCCATGGACACATTTTCTGGTTAATTTGCATTCAACTTTTACATTGAAGTGCTTGGTAAAGTCAATTTACTCGGCATCAGATGCCGTACATCTTTCAAAATTTTACACATGTTTACAACTTTATCACAGCTGCATGTTCCAATAACAATAGTTCATATAAATTACCTTGAACTACTTTTGGCATATTATAGTATTTAGAATTGGTAAAATCACATCTGGTAAACTAGACTTGGGAAGTTCTAGTTCGCTTACCTCAAAGCTATTTCAACAGTTTTTTGTGGAACTGCAAGTTGATGCTAGCGTTTTCTGGTTTGTACTGGCTTTTTACTGCCATCTAGCACATCTCCTATATTTTGTGGGACCACCCATGAAATATATGTAGAGAAACTTGTGATGGAAGAAACGGTATCCAAAATCTCTTCGACTCGCTGGTATACCGCATGGAGCTTGTGCTTGAAGCACCGTAAAAACTGACAGTTTCAAGAAATAACAGTATGGATAAATTATCCAGGTAAAATATTTCCCTTCAACGATTAACTCAAGAAAAACAAAGAAGTCATTATTTAACACTTTCTTCTGCAATACAACTAGAGCCTTCTCTATTAAAAAAATATCATCCAATGTTCTCAGCTTCTGTTTGTGTGCTTGTGTCGAAGTATATATTTTATTTTGTTTGAACTTCTATTGATATATCTTCTCATTCGGTGTCATTCCCGTAAACGAGGAATATTTGTTTGCGTTTTTATCGGAGCGCCCGGTGGGGTAAATATTTTGGGAGTCGATGGCTTCGCTACTTTTCTTTCTAAATGTCCATTTGATTGATGGTTAAAGCGAAAGTTCGGTCTTTTTTTTCGCGTTTTGTTCTTAAAAGAAAAAGAAACCATTAGTTAGAAACGTGTTGAAATATATGTTGATATCATACTTTGGCAAGTTGTATAATTAGGCATAATAACAATTACTTCAAACTGAAATTTGAACGTGCAAGTAATATTTTCCTCGGACGATATAAGTATGTTGATATATGATCTAATTGCGAAGATACTGAAGATTTATGCAAATCGTTTGTTCATCGTACGTACGACCAGCCCCCAGTTGGATAACCAATAACGCGCTTCTGCATTTATACCACAACACGAATACTATTCGCTCGGTTTCAGTGGGGTCGGTCCAATCAATGTCATGCGCGCTTCTCTGAAACGTATTAGTAACATATTCAATTCAAACAGGTTCTGTTTGCTACAACCGCTAGTTCGGAGTTGCACATTCTAAAATTCCAAAGGATATTATACGGAAAAGTCGTTATCAGGCAAGTGCACACTATATTATTATATAGCTACAAATATATTATCATATTGTAAAATGCCATTGAACGCCATGATAGTGGGACATTCATTTCCCAGGCGTCTCGAAGTTTACCTAAGGGATGGCATAGACACACGATTGTGACAGGATTTCAAATTAGAACAATCCTGGAACGTAAGCTTCTGTGCGAAAGGTGGCATCACTTTGTCCTCAGGCGAATTATCGACAAAGTGCGATAGTATAGGCCCGATTATGTCTTTGCTCCATCATAGATACAATGTAGAGTCGATAGCTGTGTATCAAATCAGCTATTGCCAAGGTACGAGAGACACAGGGACCGGAAAATGTTCAGTCACAAGGCCTGAATCGTGTACGACATTTTGAGTCCGTAACCCGCGCACGATTACGCTAGTTTTGGTCGCATAACAACAAATTCCTTTCTCCCACAGAAGGCAAGTGCTTTATTGACACGTTTTTATCTGACGGGGCACACCTTACCAGTAAAGAGCAATAATATTTGTATAATAGTCTCAGAGGGCCCTACAGTTATGTTCCATCATACTGCATAGCATATACTGTCAATACTAAAGTGTTCATTCGAAAATACAGAAGAACTGCATTTACCGTATTCGTCTCGAAGAAAAGCAACATACTTAAATATGTTTAAGCTTTCCTTTTTACAATTAACAAATACCACGCACAGAACTGTACCAGTCGCCCTCCCACATATGGAGGCATCACGTGCCTTATTAAAGACCGTTGTTTAGTGTCATCTCACACATGTAATCGCTAAGATCCTATCATTACACGGAGGCGTCAAGTGCCTTATTACAGAGCAGTGTTTAATTCCCTCTCATACATAGAGGCTTCAAGTGCATTATTACAGAGCAGTGTTTAGTTCCCTATAATACATAGAGGCGTCAAGTGCCTTTTTGCAGAGCAGTGTTTAGTTCCTCTCATACATGTAGGTGTCAAGTGCCTCTTTACAGAACAGTATTTAGTTACTCTCATACATAGAGGCGTCAAGTGCCTTTTTACAGAGCAGTGTTTAGTTCCTCTCATGCATGGAGGCGTCAAGTGCCTCATTACAGAACAGTGTTTAGTTTCCTCTCATAAATAGAGGCGTCAAGCGCATTATTACAGTGCGGTGTCTAGTGCCCTCTCACACATAGAGGCATCAAGTGCCTTAGTACAGAGCCGTGTTTAGTTCCCTATCATACATATAGGCATCAATGGTATTATTACAGAGCAGTGTTCAGTGCCATCTCATACATAGAGTGGTCAAGTGCCTTATTACAGAGCAGTGTTTAGCAAAACAGTTATTTCCAATTAACGACAAATCGTGTAACAACTTCGATTACGTAATATTGCATAATAATATTTAGTACTCGATTTTTATAGTGCTTATTCCATATCAATTTCGTTATGTAATTACCGGAAATTAATATTTGTCATAACATATTACACTGTTTCATGCAATAGTACATGACTATTATTTTAACGATAAAAAGCATTCACACTCTAGTGAATAAACAGTCACATTGTGGCATATATCGACACTACACTGACTAGTCCTTGTTACTTACTTCCCAGAATAAACAATGCGCATAAATGATCTAATTGCGAAGAAATTGGAGATTTATGCAAATCGCGTTTATCACATAACTCATGGTGTGGGAGTGGAATAACACCATTCTATATTTGCCATATATAACTAGTCATAAACGTATGCAAATAAGCCTAGTATGCGCTGTCAAAAAAATCGATAATGACTATAATCCGTATTCCCACGGTTTATGTCGGTTTAAGAGAGAGGCAAAATGCAATAAAAGCCGATATGTGAGATACGTCTAACATTCGTTCTTATTCATTATTGAATTTCTTAAACTCGTTAGCAAAACTGATATATAGCTCGGCAAGAGCTTCGCATTATATCATTTTGCCGACTCGTTTAATAATTCAATAATGAATGAGTACTCATGTAAAAGCCTCTAGTTAAAGTCCAATCAGCGGTTCGTATTTGTACCACGTGGTACATGAAAAGTATGCACGTGAATTGTGTAAATTGAAACCATACGGTATGGTGAAACATTCGGATAAACAGGTCATTTGATCGTATTCATATGTTATTATTTAGTTTGTGCTGTTTTTATTCGAATATAATAATAAATTACTCTTGTTTTGCCATGTTTCTATTCACAACAGTTGTAACACTCTATGTCACCAGGGCATTAATAATTAACAAGTCCAGACTTTTAAACACACGTTTTAATAATCTTTAAAACTACCCCATTTCTGATCGTATAGTGTTTATATTAATTCTAACAGATGTTACTCATCAAATCTCTACATTCTCAGACCATCTCTAACAACCTCCCAGAACTCTCCCAAACTCCGTTCTGCTACTAAAACATGCCAATATATACCTGCATTCACGTGCCATAATATTATTGGATTTTGACACATTTATTCAATTGGTTTAACACTATACCCCGCCTACCACTATATACCTGAGTAAGCTAATATAATATCTGCTATTAAAGAGGGCTATCCCAAATTGTAGAATATTAGGTAAATTACTATTAACTGCAATATTCTTCTACTACTTGTTATCAAATTATTATTATTACTTATTAAAGGGTATGGTAGTGTTAGAAATTCCTACCATATTTAATTTGAAATGTTATAATGAAATTTTAACAGTTCTAATCAAGTTCTTAGACTAAAATGTAAGATTAAATGTGTGTGCCATTAGTCACTGTATCCTTATAAATAAATCCAGTCACACATTGAATAAAGAAAGCTATTAATCCACGGTAAATGTAAATGCCACGGCACAAAAGTTAGTCACAATAATCACTGCAAAGCGTCTATGTATATGACCACGTCCACTGCCATCGTTGTCCCGGTATCGTCATGGATTGTCCAATTGGGCTCCAACAAACGTTACACCATCGGCCCTCAGAAGAACGTGTTCCATGGCATCGTCCCATTTGTTTGCCGTACCATTTTAGATAACCGCAAGTCCCTTTAAAGTTGTATGCAGAGAGTTTATTAATCTGTCCAGGTTAACATATCCGTTACCATACTCCATAGGATATCAGCATGTAAATTCCTATAGGTAATTCCGAACACCTGTTGCTGATAACGACTGGTACCGTAATTCCAATTATCTATAGCTAAACGATTAGCGTCTATTAGCGTCTAGCAGTAGCTCTCCTGTAACTCAACTAATTGACTGCAGCAAAGATATAGGTGTACTGTTTTCCAAAAACAATTCCTATTAATTTCCGACAGGGTCATATTTACACACATTGGTGCAAATACTTGAATATTGTAAAAGTTATGTATGTATGGGGTAGTATTCGGGCTAAACCATTGTTAGTCCATCTAAATTACACATGTTCTATTTACAACAAGTCTAGATTCAGTTTATATAACACCAGTGTATATAAGTATAGATATTAGTATACACTGTTCACAATTACATAATGTATTACACGTGTGTCTACACTTCTACATATATCGATATATCCGGATATTTACAGGGATACCGTGTCAACTTGACCTAAATTCAGGTAGATCATACGGTATATTCCGTCCATTGGCGTATCATTTGATGAAAGGGTTGCTGACCCCTTTTCAGCAAAACATGCTGCCCGGAATTCTGAGCCGGCATCAAAGCCCATCGGTCTTCTCTGAGAGTTCACCGTATACTCACAAAAAACTTTTGGCAGAACAGAGTTTTTACATGTTTATCCCCAGTGACCAGAGCTATTAAGGCAATTGTCCCAAATGAAAATCCCCAATTTTGAAAGGTTGAGTTTTCAAATCCCCAGTATGGTGTTGCATTGGAATGACTGTATTGTTCACTGTTCAATCTGCTTTATGTTTGCATGACGTATTAGTACTTATACTCAAACAGTATTACTCTCAGCTTTTTCTGAACCATACAGAAATATGATTCTTTAATTAAAATTAAAATTTGAAGCCTAAAGCAACGCACTAATTGCTTTGATGGCTGTTACCACCTTCCTCATTTTCTCACTTTGTGTCTGTCTGTCAGATTTTTCCGTGAAAAACGCTTCTTGCGTGAGATAACACAAATCTTTTTTCCCTTTTTATCTGGCTCATCT
Organism: Cyrtodaria siliqua; assembly: GCA_037043455.1. Classification (NCBI taxonomy): domain Eukaryota; kingdom Metazoa; phylum Mollusca; class Bivalvia; order Adapedonta; family Hiatellidae; genus Cyrtodaria; species Cyrtodaria siliqua. The sequence continues at coordinate 52,887 of JAWPHD010012168.1, forward strand.
GAACTAATTGACATGTCATCCCATCTGATTCCCTCATTTTGGTTGCACCTGATGAAAATGAGATGGGTGTTGTTTCCATTTTAACAATTTCCTTATCATCTGACGAAAAAGAAGGAGGTGTGGTGGAAACACTTGTCAAATTAGGAACATTGGTGTCAGAATTAGAGTTTTCATGATCTGAGTTATGTTGTGCACGAATTCGCTTACGTAATTCCATCAAAGGAATGCCAGATTCACCGTCAGAATTATTACGTGCTTGGCGGTAATGTTTGACTAATTGAGCTAATGGCAGTTCATCGTCATCTTTACTGTCAGATTTATCTGAGGTGGGGTTGGAATTATGATCGCTTATCGGTGGAACCACATAATTAGCTTTCGTAATTGGTCGACTTAACTTATCTGTTGGTATCTGCCATTCATCTACATAAGCGTAGGTGGTGTACGTGTACCTTAGTGACAGACCCATCAAGCTGGCTCTTGATAATGTATGTGACAGGTGTGGTTTGTTTGATAATGCGATAATAAGGACGCCATTTTGATTCTAATTTGCCCTTTCGAGTGTGGTTTTTATAATAAACGGGATCCCCAACTTCAAAAGTGACTAGTTTAGTATTTTTGTTTGCATATTTGGCTTGGCGGCGTTTTGCATCTTTAAGATTTTGATGAACTAAGAGAAATGATGTATGTTGTTGTTCCAGCGCGATTTTATGCATATCCTCACCCGCATATTTTCTGCGTGGTTTGAGAATTGTGTCTATCGGCAACACGACATCCCTATTGTATAATAGAAAGAATGGTGAAAATTTCAACGACTCACTGACATTAAAGCGAATTGCAGCCAAAGCTTGATTCAAATACACATCCCATGTATTCAAATTATCCTTCAATTTCTTTCCTAAAATATCACCTAACACGCGGTGGTACCTTTCCATTTTATTACTCTGAGGATGGTAATAGGACGTGGTAATATGATGAATGTTCAAAGTAGCCAGTGTCTCTTTAACAGTTCTATTTATAAACTCGCCGCCATTGTCTGACACCAGAGCCATCGAAGCCCCGTATCTTGGAAATATTTCATCAATTATCAAATGTGCGATTGTCGCGGCGGTCTTATCTGGTACGGGAAATGCTTCGGGGAAGCTTGAAAATAGGTCGATAAAACTTACGATGTACTTGTTACCAGACAGTGATGTTGGATATGGGCCAGAAACGTCTACAGCTATCTTTGCAATGCATACGGAGGAATATCGGTTTCTTGTAATGGAGGTTTGATCTTTTGCAAGTTTCTGGTTTGACAGGTAACACAACTAGAGACATAATTTAGCAGTTCTTTAAACATGTTTGGCCAATAATACTTCTGTTAAATTGTGTCATATGTCTTGTCAACACCCATATGACCGTTAGAGTCATGATATTGCTGAATAACATCTGGTCTTAAGTGACTTGGGAGATAGAGACGTAATATAGGATCTGAATCGGTGTTTGAGATACAGTACAATATATCATCGAGAATAACATGCCTATTTGCTAAGGTAGGTGTTAATTTGTCATTTCGAAGTCCAGCCTTGATTTCGACTAAAATTTCATCTTTTTCCTGTTCAGTTACTATGTCTATGCCAGGTTCGATCTTAGGTTTCTGCAAATGATCTTCAAGATTACCACTGCACTTAACATACCTCCTTGGCTCGAACCTATTCGAATTCAGTGCATTAATTTGATAGGTGTTATCATTGATGTCAGGGTCATATCCCTCGGCATCCTCGGGTACAGTATCTAAGGGCAACCGAGATAACATATCTGCGACACTGTTGTTCACCCCTGGGATTAACTCCAATTTGCAGTCATAGCCGGCAATACCGAGAGCCCACATTTGAATTTTCTTATTTTGCATAGCGGAATCTAACAGATATTTCAATGGAAGGTGATCTGACCTAATTATGAAGGTTGACCCATGTAAAAAGTGATCTAACTTCTGCAAAGCGTAATGAATCGCAAAAGCTTCTTTCTCTATAGTAGACCAACGACATTGGGTATCACTCAACTTGTGAGACAAAAAGTGAATGGGTTTTTCATTTTTTATACCAGGAACAGCCTCAGTTGGTTCATCAACTGGCTGTGTCAAGCAAGCTCCTATGCAATTGTTACTTGCATCCGTATACAGGATATAAGGTTTTCCTGGGTCAGGGTAACCTAACATTGGTAATATCGCTAAACTGTTCTTCAAACTTTCAAAAGCCTCTTGACAGTTAGCGTCCCACTTAAATTTAGCATATTTTCTTGTGAGAATTATGATTGGTTGTTCTATTTCCGAAAACTTTGGAATAAATTGACGATAATAACTGCACATACCAATAAAGCTGCGAACCTCTTTTACACAGGTAGGCGCAGGTAACGATTTTATGACTTCCACTTTCTTTGGATTAGGTTTAATTCCGTCTTTATTGATAACAAAGCCTAAATACTCAGTCTCAGCTTTTAGAAAATTACATTTCTTTAACTTTAATTTTAAACGATGTTGCCTTAACCGTTGAAATACTTTTTCAATGTGAGCCAAATGTTCTTCAAGTGTAGAACTGAATATCAGGATGTCATCAAGATAAGCAGTTGTGTAACTTTCTAAACCAGCAAGAACATGTGACATAAGTTCTTGAAATACAGCTGGTGCATTGGTTAACCCAAAAGGCATGACATTGTACTGAAATAGCCCTCTATGACAAGCAAAAGCTGTCTTTTCAATATCATCTTCGTTCATGGCTACTTGCCAATAACCTGATTTGCGGTCTAGTAATGAGAAGTATTTCGATTTTCCTAAAAGGGTCAATAGATCGTCCACTAATGGCAAAGGGTAGGCTTTTGATTTTGTAATTTTATTTAAGGCCCTAAAATCTACACAAAATCGTTTAGACCCATCCTTTTTATCTACAATGACCACAGGGAAACTCCAAGGAGATTTTGATCTGGAAATAATATTTGCATCTAACATTTCTTCTATTGCCTGATCAACTATTTTTCGGTTGTTTAGTGGTGTTCTATATGGTCTTTATTTAATTGGTTTATGGTCGCCTGTGTCAATTTTCATTTTGACTGTTTCAGTGTGACATAAATCAGTATCTTTCTTTGCAAACAGATCAGCATTTTGTTTTAGTATTTAATTAATTTTGCCTTAAATTCGGGGGGAGCATCAACGCCATCAAATTCACTTTGATCCTTAAGATCACCATTTTGATCCTTAGTTACACTAGAAAATTGTTGATTTTGAATTAATTCTATTTTAGCTACCGCGCAACCTCTCCTTAAGGTAAATATTTTGTTTGTGGTGTTTGTTATCACAATAGGAACAATTTTATCTCTTTTTACTTTCTAAACTGAATTTGCAACTAATAAACCTGGCTCATAGCTAAGAGAACCACGTTCAACTGCCGAAACTTGGTAAGTTTGACCATTTGTTTGTAAATTAGGACTTTTCCTAACTCGACAATTACAAACTACGCTCGTTTAAGGTGGAAGTTTAGTTTTAGATTTCAATCGAATTATCGATGAAATGTGAATATCTTCCTGAAGTGGTACATATTTACCAGCGACACTAATACACCCAAGGTCATAATAAATACGAACACCATTATTAAGTAACCAGTCTTTTCCTATTATTATTCTCCTATTCATTCCCCTGACTACGTAAAAGTTATGACTCATTTTGATACCACCTATCTCGAAAATGATTTCTGTGCTCCCATCGCAAGTAAGCGGACCTCCGGTAACAGACTGTAAGTAAGCTTTGCGAGTTGTATCTAATTTTGGTTTTAGTTTAAATGTGTCGTAAACGTCTCGATTAATTAGTGACACGTTACTTCCGGTGTCAATTAACGCACTAAGTTTTTGTTTCTGGATCCTTAACAAACAAGAATTTGGATTTGATGTTAATGCAATATTAAATGTGGTTTTGCTTCTATTTCTCCTCCCACCGGCTTCTACATGAGAGAAGCGGAATCGTTTAACTGACCCCTAGCCAGTCTACCTTGCTGTCCGTTCGACCAATTTGTCTCATTTCGACATTCACTGGCAAAGTGACCTATTTCTTGGCATTGCCAGCACACTAACCGCGTACGGTCGATTGGCCTACGACGGGGTTTATTTTCAGTAATAGCATTTACTTCCCGTTTTTTCTTTCGACACTCGTCCACTACATGACCATTCTTACGACAATAAGAACATTTTTGCCTCCTTAAATGGTCAACTTCCATAGGCTGTTCATCTGTCGGTTCATTATAATTCTGGTAATGATGACCTGTCCTTAACTGAAACCTTTTTCTAAGGTTCTGTTCTGCTGTTGCAGTAGCAATTGCATCTTGCAACGTGTTTGGGTTGGTTCGCATGACTCGAAGTTTCATTCCATCGTCATGGAGACCATCGATAAAATAACCTATCAATTGTCTATCCCTAACATCTCGGGCCTGCCCTGCAAAGGCGTCATCACCTAAGGCAATAAGACGTTCGGCATATACCTGAATTGTTTCATTACGTTTTTGAAGGACTTTGCGTAGTAACAAATGTGCATGTTGTGGGTCAACAACTTCAGCGAAAAAAGCTTGAAGTTCTGCTTTAACTTGTGCCCATGTGTGGGTAGGGTTTGCATCCATATACCTTTTCAAGAAATCACTAACGGGACCCTTACTTGCCTGATAAGCAACCAATTTAATACTGTCATGTGTCATGCCAACTGACAAAGAGTATTTCTCAATACTTTTTATCCAATCCTTAAATAATTTGCTTTCCCCCTCAAATGGCGTAATGACTTTGCTTACACCCTGAGCCCCCATGGTTGTTGTTAACCCCGTAAGCTGGTCACCCATTACCCTAAACATATTTGAAAACTCTGTCTGTTCAGCCATATTTGTTAGAGTCCAGTTCTTCTTGCACGTATTGCACAATTGTCACCAACCGTCAATAAAGTTTATCTATGATCGACTATTGTCCACACACATGTTCAGAAACTGCCCACAACACCAAGTTCGAAGTGTTAATTATGTCGAATTAACACATAATCCTGATCACGATAGCACCAAAGAAGTCCTGTAACACTCTATGTCACCAGGGCATTAATAATTAACAAGTCCAGACTTTTAAACACACGTTTTAATAATCTTTAAAACTACCCAATTTCTGATCGTATAGTGTTTATATTAATTCTAACAGATGTTACTCATCAAATCTCTACATTCTCAGACCATTTCTACCAACCTCCCAGAACTCTCACAGACTCCGTTTTGCTACTAAAACATGCCAATATATACCTGCATTCACGTGCCATAATATTATTGGATTTCGACACATTTATTCAATTGGTTTAACACTATACCCCGCCTACCACTATATACCTGAGTAAGCTAATATAATATCTGCTATTAAAGAGGGCTATCCCAAATTGTAGAATATTAGGTAAATTACTATTAACTGCAATATACTTCTACTACTTGTTATCAAATTATTATTATTACTTATTAAAGGGTATGGTAGTGTTACAAATTCACACAGTTGTGTTTAATACATCCACAAATTTAGTTGCCTTTATAATAGTTTGACAATTAAAACCCGTAAGTGCCACCATACTACAGCATTGAGATTATTTTGAAAATACATGCCATTGAAAGAATAGCTTCTTTTTTTTAACAATGGTGTACTTCGAATTTTGGATGATGTGATAACATGGCTTATTTTATTCAAAAATGATGTCTCGTCTGCACTCGCTGGATAAATGGACTATTTTATGGACCAGTTTATTTCACATAAAAAACAAAACAACTTTGAGTAAAACTGTACCAAACTTTTCGAATGTAAAGCGCACAATTTCTGCCATATAAGTATCTTTCTAATATTATGTTCACATAAATAGTGTTGAATTACTGTCATGTAATATATGGTTGACATTGCTCGTGCCTAAAATGCGTACACATTTGAAAAAATCACTTGACCATATCTCATCGATTTTGATTTTTTTTTATCAAAGATGGTTGACCGATAGTCCTTAACTATATCTGCTTCAAGTAGACTGTAGATAGATACACAGCACTATTCACACTCACTCACACAAACAGACCACACATAATGTCGAGTCAACGAGGGATTCTTCTCGGGGCTCAACTGGTAGAGGGATTATATTCCTTAGAGTTACACACACACAAGTGTACACTTTGAAATTTTTACTTTACACTCCTATCCTTTTGATCAAGCAAAAGTGATTCAACCTATTGAAAACAAAATGACAACTTGATATTGGCAATGGAATGATAAAAAATTTGGTACCAAACATGACATATTAATTTTGGAAATTTTACAATTAATTCTGAAAAAAACTCAGTGCACACTGTCTTTCACAACTGACAGTATAGTTATGAAGGAAAAGTTTTAAAAACTCTTCTTTAAAACCGTAAGAGCTAAAGGTCTAATATTAAGTATGAAACATAAGCTTATGATCCACTAGCAAATTTGTTAAAATGGTGACCCTGGGGTCATATATGGCCCCATCCCAGTGGTCATATATGTACATAGAGTCATATAGAAACATCTTTAGAAATGTTCTTTGAAAAATAAAAATCATGACCCTGGGATCAAATATGGTCCGGTCCCGGGGGTCACAGTTTTACAAAGAGTTCTACAGGAAATACAATATGCATCCTTTTCTCTGAAACTAAAAGAGCTAGAGGTCTAACAAGTTGCATGTAGCGTAAGATTATTGTCCCCTACCAAGTTATGTTTTATATATTTAGTTACATTGAGTTATTTAGGAAAACCTTGGTTACAAATTGGTGACAATGGTGTCAAATATGGACCATACAGGTTCACAGTTTTAGGTAGATTTATATTTAAAAAATGTTGAACTTGAGAGCACTTTGAAACAAGGCCAGTGGGTCTATTGTGTATGGCTTATATTTGTACACCTCATTAAATCACTTCAAAATTAGGCATAACTTAACTGCAATATTTATTAAGAATGGGAGTTTTGATAAGGTATAACATTAAAAAGACTTAAAAAATTAAAACACTTAAGTATATGTCTATTTTAACAATTCTTGCAAATCACATATCTAGTGGTAGAGCGTTGGAACCAGGATCGAAAGTACGTGGGTTCGATCCCCGCTATTACCATATTATTGTGTCCATGAGCACTCTTTATCTGCATTTGCTTAGTAGTGGTTCTACCCAGCAAGACATCGAGAGTGATTAAAATAAGTTCACAGAGCTTTCGCCACACACATTTATAGCTGACTGAAATCCAGGTAAGATAAAAAAATTGGTTCAATGATTTTAGGCAAATATTTCAACTTGCTTTGTTCATAATATAGGAAAACAGTATGAAAAACGGTTTCTGGTTAATACACAAATGAGTTATTTATAAAAAAAATAATCAATTTTAGCGAATGTATATTTTATAGGTTCTAATAGCGTAAATGAGTCTCCATGCACCTGTTAAAAACTCAAACCTGATCAAAATGAAGGTACTATGTATATAATTATTGATAGGTATATACTAATTAGTTTTATTACATACGTATGCAACAGATATGTAAATATTTCTAATTTTTAATTATATGTAGGAGGTATATAATAAAAGGATCATTACTAGAGTAGCGTGTTCTGAAAGTTTGTATCACCTCTCGTAGGTAAATGCCAGATCAAGGATCCCGAGAAGAAAGAATAAGTAGCTCTATATATTTTTAATCTCTTGATCCACCGGGTATTTCAATCGGCTTGAAAACATGTTTATTTAAATGATGCAGCTTTCTTTCTTTCTTTCTTTTCTTTTCTTTTCCTGCTTGAAATTCTGATGTGCAAGCAGGTGGATATTTGAATCTGTTCTAGCTACGCCTCTGTGTATGGCTCGTGGCCTATATGTAAGGTAGTCGATACACACACACACACATCGCTGTGTATATAAATTGGGCATTCATTACTAGGTAAAATAAACGGAAATTATTACCAAACAATATTTGAATATTTATACAAGCTCCTTCGGACCCTATGATGACGTATACTAAATCCTCATAATAGGACGGTGACGTTTGATGTCTGTCTTCAATCTCGTCTTGTCGTGCCCTTAATGTGTTATTCTCTTGTTGCTCTGGATTCAGCACTTTCACTCATTGAGTACCTGCTTTGTGGCTTACTTTTTTTTGCATTCATATATACACGAGTATTTTTGTGTTTTACTTATATTGCTTATTAATGCTGCCATGCTAATTAGAGAATGAAGCATGGCAGGGATTTCTTTATTTACACTGTCCCGTTTCAGTGGGATGACAAAAGGCTAAGTGTGAGGTTTGTTGCACCCTAGAACCTGCACCATAAAAAAGATAAAACGTCGAACAGGAAACACACCCAGCGGCCGTTCCAAGGCGGTAGACATTTTGTCCACCCATTTCTGTTTGTGTTTGTACATTGAAATTTTATTTTAAATCATTTTATTTTAAATACGTGTTTGTGTTTGACTGTGTTCTGTGAGGGCTTTGTTTCCTGTTCGACGTTTTATCCTTTGACCAAAAGATATTGTAATTTCACCTAAACAAATACAAAGTGTTAATGTATCAAGCTCACACGGATCCGACAATGTCAAAGAAAAGCAACATCTTGAAGACACAACATTGACTTAGCTTACTCCATTCACCGCACGTTGTCGAACAAAGCAATTTATAAGTTTTCACGTGCAACACGAGTTGTTCTGTAATCGCTCATGCATTTCAAATGCTCTTGAGGATGTGATTTGTCGGTTTGGATTGCCGAGTTGAGTCTTTTGAGATTCCCACAACCCCATTAATTCCTCTTGATTTAAGTTTACATTCTTACTAACGAAGAGATTTCTATGGTTTAATATTTTCGGAGGATAGACTACGACAGACGGTGTCAGCTATAGCAAAGCTTCTTGAATACGCTGACGAAATCCATTGGCCGGTGACAATCGAACGAGACCAAGAACACAATGCAGCATTAATCGAGTGATTCGAGTTTATATGTTTTTACTTTAATTTTACCATCACCCTCGCAGAACTGATACGTGGTAGTACTCTTTTATCGCCATTCGTTAACGGATCATCAGTCCCGAGCTTTGTTTTGTAAATATAACTAGGCACCATTCACGCTTTTGCACAGACCGACCGGTTATCGTTGCCTTTTCTGATGGTATATATAAACACTCACAGCCTTCATTCGGAGTTCTGAAGTTTCCCCGACTGTTGTTTGTGTAGGGACATATGCCCATTAATATTAAGTCGAGTGGCGTGGCGAAGAGGATAACGATAGTCTCACAGGGACTCTTTGTTTCGTAGGTGTGTTACTGGGAAAGATTTGTTGTTTTTTCCAGATATTTTGGGAAAAAGGACCCTTGTAAATTTGGGAAATTTCTATCGTAAAAACGACAAAACTGGGATTTTTTTCATCTATAAAATGGCCAATTGAGAATTGTTAACGTCAACATTTTGTAAGTTAGGGTGAGGTAAAAACCTAAAATGTATTATTACATCAATAACATACCACTTATATTGATTAGTATGTAACATAAGGGGTGTATCAGTAAAACATACACCTGCAAAAAAAACCGGGTCCGTTTTCCGGCCCCGAGGAACACCTAGAAAAAGCCCCGAAGATGGATTAACCGTTTTATTCATACAAAGTTCTCCGTATCTGGTATAATTCGTCACAGAAAATATATCGTCTGTAACACACTAGAATGGCGTGGCATGATATTAATTATGTTGATGGTTCTGCATATTACGTCAACATTTAAATGCGAGCGACATACGAAACTGGTTACGAAACGCGTTTTTTAAACCTTTTATTTTGCTAATAATATAGTTTCTACCTAAGACAATGTAGTAATATCGTCAAGGCACGATACGGAAATGTAGGCATAAATCAGGATAATTATGTGTACAATTTCCCAATGTATATGGGTCGAGTACGAATTACATCAATTTCTGATGAAAAAGTATCCGGATAATACGATTTATCCGAATTTCAATTGACATTTTAATGTGTTTATACTGAAAAGATTTTGTCTAACTTGCGTTTTTGATCAGCTATTTATATACAGTTTTAGAAATTTTAAAACATTTTCTGTTGGAATTAGTCCGATGATGTATTCTACATTAAGCTTTTGTTTCGTATATTTACTATTTATTTGCGAAAAAGGAAACCCTAAAAAGCGATAGTACACTTGACAGTGTATCTGATGATCCACAGAGCGGTCATGCGCAGCCATGGTCGATAGAATATACTGCGTCTGAAACCCATTGCCTCTCAATTAGAAATTGTTAATTTTCATGGAAAGCATTGTTGTACAGTTCTGATTAATGATTCTATTTAGACAATAAATGATTGATCTCCATTTAGAAAATAAATGATTGGTCTCTATCCACTACAAAATTGACCGTCATTATATAGGATAAAATGTACTGAAAAATGCAGATAAACACAATTCAAATAAATATATAACAGGAAATATAGATTTCACAGAACACAGTAAACCCAAAAACACGTAAAATGGCAAATAAGAATGGTAATAGTAATAATAAAGCCATATGACGTCACAAACACAAAAAGGGTTGACAATAATGCTACCGCCTTGTTACGAACAAACCAACAAACTATCTCTCTTCTCTCTCCAAAAAGTGATCAAATTTCCTTCGTCTCTTGGGACTCTTGTTTAATATTCGATGGAAATAATTAATTCACAAGCACATTTATTTAAAAATAAATCAAATATGTCAAATGAACGCCCTTGGCATACCTGTCGCTAATACAAAACCTCTTATAATAATATTAAACTTCATGAGTTGGATAGCAAAAACTCCTTGATAATCGTTTTTTGTTCCTATTTGTGCTTAATTTTCAGGTTTTTTATTTTTTATTTTTTACATTCTACCCAGGCAAATACTACCATTAAGTGCCAATAGAAACAAAACAGTGAATGTATATTTTCCATTTTGATTAAAGCTCCTTTTTGTTTTGTATTTGTGTGATATAAAAAAAGAAATATATTTCAAGTTGGTGATTAGCATGGCAACGCATTCAAAATGTACAATCACACTCATTATAACTTGATTAAACAGCATATTCTGAGTGGAGTTTATGACATTTTATTTCCAAATGTATCGGAAAAATCATGGTGTACTAATATTGGCATCAACTAAATTTTCATAAGGTCTCACAATAATCATGACGTTATTAACGCATTTACGCCGTAAACCATTAAATGTACAAAATTTACTTTGGTCGTCGTATTTTTCCATAATGCGCATGTGTAGTCTCGGTGATGGAAGGATCATGTGAACTATTGCTCTCGGCAATACTATTAAATATGTTGAGCGTTTTGATCTATGTACTCTCTGAAAGTAATTTTAGTGTTTTTTTATGCCGCCGAAGTCGCACTGTCCGTCCGTTCGTCCATACCATCGTGTCCGATAAATAACTGACATTCATGAACGGATTTTTAAATAACTTAGCACAAGTGCTCACCACAGACGATGTGTCGCACGCAGAATCCAGGTACGTGGCTACAAGGCCAAGGTCACACATAGAGGTCAAAGGTAAAAAAATAAGTGGTTTCTTGTCCCTATTTCGTTTCCGGCAAATAACTGTGACATTCATGAGCGGGTTTTTAAATAACGTGGCACCATTGTGTCCGGTAAATAACTCTGACATTGATTAACGGATATTTAAATAACTTAGCACAAGTGCTCACCACAACAAGACGATGTGTCGCACGCAAAATCCAGGTTCGTGGCTTTAAGGTCAAGGTCACACTTAGAGGTCAGAAGATTCTTTATGACCCTGTATTTGAATGAAGTAATATTAGTTGTGTCCGGTGTGTAACTTTGTCATCGGTTGAGGGCTTTTCATATAACCTGGCAAAATGTTCATCATAGGAAGATGACGTGTCTCTCGCAAACCCGAGTCTTCTGGAAATACAGACAAATACTTCGGCGGCATTTGTCGCTTACAGTGGCATTCCTTGTTTTCATATATTACTAGGAATGTAATTTTTTTTATTTATCAGAAATAGTTTTCTATATTCCCCGAAATTTCCGATATCGGAAATGAACAGTGTCAGTATACAATTTCCGACATCGGAATTAAGTAATCCTCATTTTGGATAGGTGCATTTCCGGTATCAGTAATATAACTGAAATATACTGTAAATATAATTCCCGAAATATAATTGAAATTTAATTCCCGAAATATAATTGAAATATAATTTCTTAATTCAGATTTCAGAAATTTAAGATTTTGATATCGGAAATATCGGAATTAGTGTATTAAAACCACTTTGGCATGCCATAAACTATGGAACACCGTTACCACCTTCTTTTGTTACCTATTGGCTTTAGAGGAGGAATGTTAAAAAACTTTGAAGGCAATGCTTTAGCGATCCTTACTGGAAATGTTTTTAAAGAACATACATGTTTGCTGCTACTCTAGTAGTTATTACGTGCTACAATATAGGTCGTACCCTGCCTAACTTGGAACGTTTATGGTGCGCTTCCCAAAAAGCAGTTGGGGTACCAGACTAGGTGCAAATATATATTACATGTTTTTTCATGAAAGCTGTGGCAGGCCACCCGTGGGAAAATAGCATAATGCATGCATAAATATGACATATCTTAAGAAAGATAAGAAAAATGTATTGCGTGTTATAGCGCATTTTACAATAAAATTGTTAGCATTATAGATATCTGGCCCGGAATACACAAACTATTCTTTTGAATATTCTCTTTTATTTGAGCGCGATAACTTTAATGGACTGTATGCAATCTGGAACAAGTTATGTGGCCGAGTACCACAGTTCTCTAAGTCAATTTTACATGTGTAAATACATTCAGCTGGACATGATGTTCCGTCCTATTTAATTAATATTTATGAAAATTATAGTTTTGCTGTCAATAACAAATACAATTTAAAACAGCAGAATTGATTTTAGATTGAAGAATATTAATGATAAAGGTTCATAAATTCAATGTCGGCTTTAGTTCGATAAATTTCAGCTTTTTGGTGAAGGAAGCAGTGTTAAAGGGATTGTCGGCAATCTGTTTTTTTTTGCTTTAGTTTCAAACGTCATGTGGACTTCAACTTAAATGACCCATCTGTTATTTTCTGTTTAATTAATAGTAATGATTGAAACGTTGACGACATTATAATTAGATATTGATGAATCAGTTATATTAATTAAAAGGTATTTAAAATATCCATCTCTACAGCTGATTCGATTGAAGAAATTTATTTCGATCTCGCAAAACAACTTCTCCTAGACTGAAATGATCAGATGATAAATTATTATTTATAATAAGGGCAATAAAAATAAACGGAGTCCGCTAGTTTTCTAGACATTTCTTTTCATAAAGGACATCATCAAATTATTGACGACTTAGTGTATTTGCACATTTATTAAAGAATTTAATCAGCTCGACCACCCAACTTCATTCCAGATTACCGACTGTCCCTTTAATCACATATCACACATATCGATGGCATAGAGCAAAAGGGGCTATATACCAAATTGGCATATTTTAACGTTTTATGGTACTTTGATTCCTCTAGTGCCATTCTATGTTATGTAAAAATATCTAGCATAGGTTATTAAATAATTCCCAAGGAATGATCAGAACACAATGGGGCTATCTGAAAAACTACCAAAACTTGACAGCAACAAGGGAACATCGACACTTTCTTATAGCAACATTGGGATATATGCCATATGCCCCCTTATTGTCCTTGCAGATAATGTTATTGTTATCAGATCTGTAAAGTGATATTATAGACTATAAGTCAGACACGGAAACAAGCAAACTATCAAAGCCCTGCTAAGAAATATTTGTCGAGAAAAAAAAACAAAAACACTGATAAATGGAAAAGAAACATACGAAAATATCGCAGGGATCACGTATATGAGTATACAGGGCAAACAGGCAAAGTTGTCCAAAAAAAGGAGATGAAATACAAAGACTGTTACAAAGGTCGCTTTAAATGTTTGCCCAAAGTTTCTCAAGAACGTGCTAAAGAAATATTTCAAACTTACTGGCAGCTAGGCTCTTACGACAAACAGCGAACTTTTATTTGTCAAAATGTCACTCAGTCAGACACGAAACGTGAAACAACAAGTTTCATTCATAAGAAGAATCATTTTCATACTATTTTGCCAATCCCAGATGAAACTAGAAAGGAAAATGTGTAACAACGCAAAAGGTAACAATTCTGCTAAAGGCAACAACCGCCGCTAAAGGTAACAATTCCAACGCACGCTAAAGGTAACAACCTCCGCTAAAGGTAATAATCACCTCTTCCGCTAAATGTAACAACACTAACGTTAAAGGTAACAACTTTTTATGTTAAAGAATATACTCCTCAACAGACACACCTCAATAATCTGACAGGGTGGGCCTGGTGTATGCTTTCCCCCACTTCCCACCACATATTGTGCCAGTTTATGTTTTGACCCAACACAAGTGCTTGTGGCCGGCAAAGCATAACTCTAATCAATTGACAAACAGATATTGTTTGCATTAAAATATGTGACAAGCAAAACGAAGGGTGGTGGGGGGGGGGGGGGGGGGCGGGGTGGAAGGTGGGGGGTGTAGGGGTGGTGCGTGGGGTGAAACCTTATCAAAAATTGAAAATGTTCATTTGGGCCCAACCTTCCTCCCGAGTTTCTAAAACATTCAAACGCCACTGTAATATGCGGCAGAAATGATCATTCGTAAACAATGATACCTCTCAAAAGTATGATGTATGCATAAGGAACTATTGCCGTAATTATGAGCTGCTGATCCGGCCAACATTTCCTTTTCGACTTTCGATGTAAGCCAGTTATCATTCAGTATTAAAATATAAATATATTCGAAGTGATTAATGTTTTATCTCTGAAACTATGTAGCACTAATTTGTATACTCCAGTTCAATCTACTGAGGATGACGTTATTGCCACACATGTTCACTCGGTGCATTACTTTCAAGGTTGGTGTAGACAAAAAGCAAAACAAACTGCCAACTATATACTGAATTCCCCTAATTACATAAAAATCCGTATAAAGCTCGTTTTATTTTGAATTCTACTGCCTGCACCACCACAAAAATCTCCAAGTATTTAACTTCTTGTTTAATGCCGTTAAAGATCACGTTAAATAATAATATGCTAAAACTTATGAAAACTCTGGGATTAATTGTGTTATTTTCAAAAAACCAGGGTGACCGATTATAAAGGTTGAGTAGTGTATAAGTACTTATGACTTCTCTACACTATATACAACCTTACCGCATCACCTTATCAAAGACAAGCTTATTGCTCTTATTCAAAAAACTTTCGCTACAGAAAAAAACTACATGTTTGGCCTGTAACAATATTAAAGCGTTTTTTACTAACGGCATTTTAGACAATTACACTATGTGGACTTGCCAAGATGTTTGTGAAGCACTCATTTCCTATTAGATAATGTTTTTTTGTCAGGTATGGAACAACCGTTTATAGACAAATTGTTGGTATTCCTATGTGTACGAACTGTGCACCTCTTGTCGCTGATTTGTTATTGTATTGCTATGAAAGAGATTTCATGTTGAGTCTTTCATCCGATACTTCCGACGCATCACGTCACCATAGAAGTCAGTTTATGAGAGTCCTTGTCGCAGAAGGGTTCTTAAAATACTTTTATAGTTTAAAAATAGATCAGGTTTTGATATTGTTAATTATCCTCACTTAGATGGGGATGTTCTTCGGGCTACTTCTTATGGGGTCTATGTTTCTCAACTTATTCGCTTTTCTAGAGATTGTAGTAGAGTTGAGGACTTTAATATTCGTAATCTGTGTATATCTAAAAAAACTACTCCAGCAGGACTACCGTTACCATAAACTTTGAAAAACCTTTGCAAAATGTTATTATCGTAATCCAGATCTACTTTTAAAATATAAAAGTAATTTAAGAACTCTTCTGCGACAAGGACTATCACAACCTGACTTCTATGGTGATGTGATTTACAAACTTCGTAAGATCATTGGTCATAATAACTTTCATACAGTCTTTATTAAACGTGTGTAAACGTTTATCAAAAGAGTTTATGACCCTATCATTTGGCAACGCACTGCATGTTTAGTGGTGGACCCATTTACAGGTCGCCACTATGCTTTCCTATTTGATTGTGCGATGACCGGACATATTGTGGACCATGCGATGACGTCTATCTGAAACCTTATAAGACGGTCGCGTTTGATTTTTGTCTTTAATCTTATCTTGTCGTACTCTTAAAGGTTATTCTCTTGTTGCTCTGGCTTCTGTCAAGTCAACGAGTACTTACTTTGTGGCTTTCTAGGCTTTTTTTATATTATATAATACATGATCATGTATGTGTTTTGCTTATATTGCCTATTAATGATGCCTTGTTTGTTAGAGAATATATCTGTCGAGGATATTTTTATTTACATTGTCTCGTTTTTTGTGATGACAATAGTGTAAGGTTGAGGTTTGATGCACCATAGAGCCCGGTTTAACACCCCAGCGGCCCCTTTTTGGCCACTGACCGTTCCAAGGCGGTAGCCCTATTGTCAACCCTTTTGTGTTTGTGATGGTTTGTTTTGCCTTTTATTCATCTTTAAAGTTGTTCTTTGTTTCTCTGTGTGTGTTTGTGGTTGACTGTCGTTCTAGAATGCTACTTTTCCTTTCGATTTTTATATCTACTTTTAATGTTCAAAGTTATATAGGCCACCATGTGCTCAATGCTACTTATTAACGGAATTAACAAATTGGATATATCTTGATCATTTAATAACTTTTAAAATTAATGTCTATTTCTAACAAAATAAAGTGTAGAACTAAAGAATGTACATGTTGCCTGAAAAGTAGGGTGACCATGGCCAAAATCGATGATTATTTTAAGGGGTGGGTGGTAACAAAAATAGAAAAAAACATATTATATATCAAAATGTTTATCTTGGTCTGAAGTTTATCAACAATCAGCATAAATTGCCAAAAACAAGGGCGAACCAAGTAAACCAATAAGGCATCAAGATGGTCGCCATTTTTGTAAAGATTGGTATGGAGCTTATAGGAAGACAAAATACCAGAGGTCAATACTTTTGAGTATATTCTTATATAGTTTTAGCAATTTAATACTTATTTTAACCTTTTTAGAGAAAAATAATTGTCCTTATTTTCACAAAAGAGGCCAAAATCTAGGTCAATACTGCAAATTATTCTTAAAAAACGTGTTGCAGTCCTATAATATTCAAAGTGTATTATACAATTGTTTTTGTTTTTCAAATCAACTTTTTTTCTAACTTTAAAAGCTTTAATTAACTTATTAAATAAAAAGAGAGGATACAATTGAACAAAATGTTTGCTGTATAATATATCTTGCTACTGCAATGTGTTATTTTAGTAAACGTTTAGTTTTATGTTATCTTGTAACGTTGTTTATTTTAACTACAATGTATTCTAAATAATTAAGAAGTAGTCATAACAAACTACTAGTATTTCTCCTCATATGACTACTTACCTAGGAGTATTTTACCAGAGCACCGGTAAAGCTAATGAAGTGTAAACTGTAGACATTAAAATAAAGTTGCTGTTTGAACAAATTCATTAAAATCAGAAACGTAACATCATTTTACTAAGATGTTTGCGATTAAAGTAATTAATGTATAACATTGGTAGATGTGACAACATTTGTGATGACAGAACAGAGACGTAACAGCATGTTACTAAGATGTTTGCGATTAAAGAAATTAATGTTTAACATTGGTAGATGTGACATGTTTTGTGATGACAGAGAAGAGCTCCTTCCCCTCTGGCCAGAATTTTATTTCAATATTGCATCTGACTGCTTACATGTCAAAGAAAAAGTAGTATGTACTCAATTATAATCACCCCTCCTAATGAATACAGTACTGTGTACACTACATTCAAACGAACTAACGGACAATGAATGTCCTAGGTCAACTTAAATATATTTTACTAAACGTTTAATAGTACACGAAGGACAGGAGGAGCTCATTAGAGTTTGTTGATGTCTTACTAAAAAAAGACAATGACACATAGTAAGATTCTTTGTAATGCAAATCAAAATATATCCTAAGTAATGAGGAAGAGATGTATTTAGGATTAATAACCATACACTAATTAAAAAATACGCATCTCGAAAGAGTTATGACTTTTGACAATGCACCTGTACTACCATTGAGTTAGTTTTGGGATGATGGGGAAAATTGTTGCAAACAAAAAGGCCGATATCATGGAAAATATGAGGGGAAAGAATCCACCAGTATCGGTGTTAATGAGTATCGATGAACTGGAAAGCATCAATTTCGACGGAATGGCAATTATTCAAATTATACAGAGTGTGTTTGGGTGTAGAAAATATATTCTTCGGGACTGGAAAGCATTTAGATTTAACCATATTAATCCAAATACATGATATTGTTGATAAACATTAATGTGAGCGGATCTTGCCGATGGTTTACACACTCACAGAATGCGAATTCTTCCTTTGAAATTGGCAAGAAAATGGCATCAATGTAATGATAAACAGTGCTGGTGAGGCTTAAGAATTATCTGTCTGATAAATGTATTTCTCCGAATACGTTGAGAATAAAACAGAGTACTTAAAAACAAGAGTTTAAAACCAAGGAAGTTAGTTACCCCACCCACACTCCCCGAAACAGATGATAGGTGTTTACTTCATCTATCAAATGTGCATATCAGTTACTGATTTGGAGAATGTGCATATCAGTTACAGATTTGGAGAACACATGCTAAATATGCCAGTCCCTACTGCGTATGGCAAGACACAGGCCCTCAAGTTATGAACCAGCTGTTACCGACCAGAATCACTGAGTGAGCTAGTCTGCTGCTGTGATAGTCAATGTATTGATGTTAGTTCGTCAAATGAACAGCCGTGTGCATACTTATGGAAGTATTTGCATAATATTATGTGCATGATGAATACTTCGGATTAAGATAAGCTCTAAGATTTGAGAGTTAATGATGTTAGTTCGTCAACTGAATAGCCGAGAGATTTATTTATAATTTATTGTGATTATATCAGAACGAGATGTTACATATACTGATGTAACAAGATGTAAAAAGATAAAAAGATGTTGGTTAACTGACGAACTAGACACCTTTTAATAATAAATGACAGATTCAATCGATGAATGAAGTGCGTGTCGCGATTTAAATCAAGCCAGATCGAGCCCTAATTCCTAAGGAGAATGGGCTCATCGACTCCGTTGCATTTATATTGGACCAATGCATATATTCCGCCATGTTGTCTCTCTAAGGGGCTATTCAATCAATGCCAGGTTTAATGTTTTTGGGCTTAAGTTCAATGAATGAATGAATGAATGGTGTTTTACGGCACGTCGACACATAAATAGGTCATATTGTGCGCAAAAACTGACGAAAGATGAAGAAATGAAGGATGAATTAAAAATTAATGTAAATATATCAAGATAAGGGAAGATATGGCAGTAATATAAACAATAAATGTAAATCAACAAGCTTAAGTTCAATACTTGAGCATGGATTAATACAGTTCTAGGTATTCCACGTAAAGGAAATGAGTGGCCGTTCAAATAATGTAGAATAAATGTGACAGAGCTTCATTTCAATTCAACTTGCTGATTTCATCATACGGTGGAATAAACTCTTTTTATGTTTCCTACATCATTGAAAGACATCGTACGTGACCTATCAGATACCTTTTTTTGAAACCCAATACGGAGATATAATATACTCTACATATAGAAATCAATGAACGTGATGTTGGATGATTGTGAAATAAACCCGATCAGGTTATATATCCCAAACGTGCTTATCTCACAGAGTTCAAACTACTGGAAGGGGTGAATGTCACACGTATTCAACAATCAGTTATCGTTTCTATAAATATTCATGTTACGTAAATTTACGAATATTCGGATTGAATCACGTCACATACGCCAACTACCGCACATAAAAGATCAAGTGCTCCTTCAATAGTTGAAGGAATTGGCAACTGATTTCTCGCATTTCCTGTTACCCATTCCATAATTTGCAGAAAGTCATTAGAACATCCTCTAACAGGGAACTCGTCTGTTTACTCATTGGCTAGTTCTCCAATGGTTTGTAAATCATACGGTAGTGGAAACGAGTAATCATGTGCTCCGAACGCTTCCGGTTGGTAGTACATGACTTCAGACGGCACTAATACCTCATTTCGCTGTGATCTGATTCTATGCTCATTCCAATTTTCAACAAATATGTCTAACTGATTCTAAATAATTGAAAGAAAACAAAAACGAACGCAATCGATGTGAAGTAGGTCTGTATCAGTAAAGACGCCGCTGTCTCGCATATCGCTGAAATATTTCTCCAGTATTTGGTCAAATATATTTAAAACTGTCCCATAGTCTCTCAATTCTTTGATTTCCAGTAGATTTTTCAGTAAGAAAACTTGTTCGACCAGATATATCGTCTTTGTGATACATCCTGCTGAGGGACATCTGAAGATCTTTTACAACAACATGTTCAGAACCGTACCATTCTCGGTACCCTCCCTAATCTCTTGACAAAGTCTAAAAAAAAATCGAGCTATGAATCTTGGATTGTTATTTGAACGACCTGCTTTCAACCACAGAATTTTCCTCGAATAACCATCGATGGCAGCATGAATAGCTATACCAAATGATTTTAACTTATAGTATCCATCAATATGTATGAGGTAGTTAGGACCTCTATTGTAATACACTCTCCTTCTCAAACGACGTTGTCTTCTCAGATATACTCCTTCCGGGTCGATGGCTAAGAGACATAACCTAACTGTTTCTTGAGTAACACGCAATCCAATGAATCCATGTGTGACATTTAATAATCGACATAAAGATTTATAGCCCAAGTTTTGAAATTCATTTTGATGCACTACAACTATTTTGGAGACGATTCTCTCAAGTGGACTTTCACTGTTTTTCCTTCTTAGATTCAGCCTCCGCTTAATTCTCTTTAAAGTTGAAACACTCGTGACTATTCCATGAACGAACAACAGGAAACCGCAAATTTCGTTGGACGTATACAATCTACTGAACCAAGTCATCAACCGGTGCGTTGTCCCCGGGATATGGAATTGCCTGATGCTCAGCTCCACATATTATGATGACTAATATAGCTGAAATAAACAATGTGTAAACAATAAACAACAGCAACAACAACATACGCACGCATACATAATATAATATAATATAATATAATATAATATAATATAATATAATATAATATAATATAATATTATAATATAATATAATATAATATAATATAATATAATATAATAATATAATATAATATAATATAATATAATATAATATAATATAATATAATATTTAATATAATATAATATAATATAATATAATATAATATAATATAATATAATATAATATAATATAATACAAGAGGCCCAAGAAACCCTGTGGACGCTCTACTGGCTAAAGATAAAGTTTATGTATAAGAGGCCATAACTCCGTCAAAACGTCATTCAACCGAAACAGGGCGATGATATGCGCAACAAGTCTTGGTACTGATCATCCATGCCACGTTTCGCTGAAATTTCGCCAGAGGTTCAAGAGAAGTAGTTTGTACAAAGATAGTATATAAAAACATTCAAAGGGCCATAACTCTGCCAAAATTCATTAAACTAGAACACGGCGATGATATGCGCAACTAGATTTCTACTCATCATCCCTGCCAAGTTTTGTTGAAATCCGGCCAGAGGTTCACCAGAACTTGTCTGTACAATGTTTGTGTATTAACTTCCTAAAAGGGTTATAACTCTGACAAACTGTCATTCAACTGAAACACGGCGATGACATGCCCAACTAGGCTTGGTACTCATCATCCCCGCCAAGATTCGTTGAAATCCGGCCAAGAATTCAGAAGGGACTAGTCTGGACAATGTTTGTGTATTAAAACATTTAAAGAAACTAACCCTCCAAAAAATTGCACAACAAAACCGTTTATCAAAATTATATCCAGGTGTACAGGTCATATAATGATGTAGGTTTATTCCAGGATTTTTAAAATACCCGGGATTAAATATGGGTAAAATGAATTATGAGTTGGTAACTCTTAATTCAACGCTCCAGTCGTGTGGACGTTCCTGATTTGAAGAAAAGTTTTTTGATAAATTTGAACAGAAACCTATATGTAAATTTTCATCCCACATTTAAAATTAACATTTGCAAAGTTGAATTACCTGCTACGCCGATGAATTAATAACACGGTAATCGTTTATGAGAAAAATAACAATATATACATAACGGACACGTGATATATTTAAGCAATCTCGTTTAATAAAAGTGCGTTTAGTGCTTGATAATGCGGCAGTGAACGGATTAAATAAGCTAATCATTGGGATATGATGGTTTTAGCAATAATTTATGTTGAGTGTATATCTAATCCAGTTTTAAAATAGAACGGTCCCTGAAAGTTAGTATTAAATCACAAAGTTAATTTCTTTTGTTGTTCTTCTTCTTCTTCTTTTATTTTTTAAATAGCATTTTTAATCAATACAGTTTGATAGTTTTTGAAAAAACATTGAACTTTAGCCAGTTATCATGTCTATTTTTAAGCGGTCCCGGAAAGTAAATCATTGATTACAAATTATTTGTGTATAAAATATATACATGTATAATATATACAAACTATGTCCGTTAGACCATCCTGCATTGCTATATAACACTCTTAATAAAAAGAACAATGATACGTGTAGACATATTGCAAGTCTTTAAGATCTAAGAGGATTCAATAACTCGTCAGTCCAAAACTTTCTCAATTTAGCATCGTATACCAGAACAAGAGAGAATACCCTTAAACTTTTTTTAAAAACGTGCCAGAACTGAACATAGAGCAAATTCCTTCAGCATTAGGGTGGTGGAGGATTAGAATTCCCTACCCGACATTGATGGCCAAGCAACCATTCTGGTTTAATATAGAACCGGTAACCATCCGTTTATGAATTATATTGCACATATAGCATGCACGCACACTCCCCATTTCCCCCAAGGTTTTCATAGAGCGTTATTATTCATGAATATGTAAATTCAGTTAACTATTACTGTGTATGGAAATCATTAGAACGTTCTATTACTGAGATTAGGTTTGACCTAATTGGCGATTCCATATAGCGTATATAGTGACCAGTGAAGCGTACATTTGCTGTACCCCTCGTGTATGGATTTAGTTAATTGTGAATTCCATTTTCTGTATACGTTTTGGAATCGAGGTGAAATATGTTTAGTTCTAATAAAATTCCAAAGAAGTTTTGTATACTAGAGAAGTGAGGTCTAAATCACATTTACACACATTATAACAAACTCATGCACGAATACACAATATCCTTGGAATACATGTTTCACCTCGATTTCAAAACGTATACAGAAAATGGAATTTACAATTAACTATATTCATTCACGAGAAGTACAGTAAATTTACGCTTCACTGGTCACTATATACGCTATATGGCTGGGCGATCTCTGTAACTAGTGTAAAGAAACACGCTTTTCTTTCGAGAAAAAACATTCATGTTCAAGTCTTGGCAGGGACCGTACACTTACAGAGTTGTAAAAGTCATATAGTTTTTATTTTTGCACATCAATAATGTTTATTTTGTAGAGCATGAACTTAAACATATATACATTTGATCATATTATTACCATATGTAAATTGTAATTATTCATACATGTACATATTCAGAGTGTGTTTTGTTTTATATAAGTTCACAATGAAATATTATTTACAGTCAAAGTCAGACTTTTAAGAATACATATAGCTGAAACTCAGCTATAGCACATTATCGGTTTTAGTGAAGGTTTTTTTGCAGTTCCCCGTACAGCTCCTCAAGTCTTTGCTTTATATAAAATAGCGAATAAAGCGCTTTCTTGATTATAGCGAAGCACTTAAATTGCTAGTTTAGTTTCAAATAAAAGCATTTCCTCTTTATTTTACTTTTCCAATTAGTTCTCTGCCTTTGAACTCACTATTAATTTTACACAAAAAAAACACACAATATGCATTAAAATAAATACATGTACAGTATTTACTATATATACAACAATATTTATCCTTATTGCCGCTCGTCGTCATAGTATAGATTGTATACTATGACTTTTCTTGTTAAAACTCGTCCTGACTTGTAGTAGCTACACTGATGTAACAAGTCACATGAGAGGTCTTGTGACAGTTGAATCATTCTTTGTCCAGCTTTCAATCAGGTAAGATAAACATTTTGTTATCTGTCTAGTTTTATTTTATCTTTACCGCCTCCTCACTTTAAACACATTATCGTATTTTGAAAAAGTTGATTAAGAAATAGACAAGACAATAGACAATAGACAATATTTTATTCCGAGTAATTCAGGCCTCTGGCCCATAATACAAATAACATATTGCATATTCAACTATACAGCAATGTGACAAAAGTAGATAAAGAGATAAACAAATATAGTAACAAACATTGAAATATATAGTACAGTGGACTAGTACAAAAAGTACAACTACTGACAAATATATCAAATCGAGTTTCTATTCATCTACCAATGTTGTGAGCTTGGGAAAAAAATTCTCTTATTAAACATTGTATACACATATTTCGAAAGTTGCGTTAACTTATAAGGATCTGTTGTACTCATTAAATTGTAGAAAACATAAATACTATCAAAGTTACCGCCTATGACTTCGAAAAGGTATTGATTGCGTAAGTTCGTATAATACAAACATTTCATAACAACATGCATTTCGTCTTCTATTTCGTGAGAGTTACATAACATACATATTCTATGTTCATATGCGATATTATTGTGTCTGCCTGTTTCAACAAAAAGAGAATGTGCTGAACATCTAAGTTTAGACAGTGCAATTTTAAATTCCAATGGTATGTTTAATGTTAGATTCCTTTCAACATCTAAATGTGTTTTAAAATGTTGATAGTGAATAGCTTTGATTGAATGGTTTAAGTCGCCACGCCAATTTTGCAAGGCACAATCTATTAAACGCTGTTTAAAAATAGAAATAAATAATTGCTCATCACCTACATCTTCAGAAATC